>JAQIWR010000049.1:0-36594 GCA_034695945.1 Glomeris hexasticha
CGATGACCTTCAAGACGCCGTGCAAGGTCATTCTAAACGACATTTTCGGATTCCTCATATGTGACTTCCAGATACAACTGCCATTATTTTTGCCATAATCGCAATGATTTGCAAAATAAATGCTTGGGTATTCCCAGTTGCCTCACCCGGTATATACCATACAAACAAATTTTATGAGCGTAATGAATGCAAGTGCAAGAACCAATTAATTGTACTATTATCAAGAGATTATATGTATTGTACTGACTTTCCACTAGGCTGCCATCGAATGTCGGGATACTTTAGGGAAACATTTTTCAGCCATGCCTTCCGCAATTCAATATTGCTTGGTAATTCGTGAAAACTCAGTAATTGTTGCCCTCCTTGCAAATCTGAACGTTTCCCTTTCTCATGTTGAGTTGGAACATTGGCTGTGCACATTGGAACAACACACCGACCCATTTCTGTCACAATGACAGCAACCCAGAAGCATCATAAATGATAAAATAGGCCTATTTAGCAGCGTCATACAGTGCTGCCGCCCCGCGGGTAGCGGTCGAACTAATTGGTAAACGAAACGTTCCTGTTCGTGCCTAATTATATATATATAAGCATCATGTCAGCTGAAATTATAGAACCGAAATTAGCATCTCTCAAAGGCAATACAATAATGTTTTTTTCCCCACGACTAAATTTATGTAAAAGCTAGGGAAGGCTAAGGGAAAACCGGGGAAAACAGACGAACACTACTAGCTCCACCTGGCGGATGCACTACAAAACTTTCACTCGTTAATCTGTAGATTTCGGGATCAACAATAATAATCAAAAATAAAACGCTACGGTCACCGACGTTGCATACATGATTATCATGTAAACTGCGCAGATAGTACGTTTAATTTCCTGGATGTTCGTATTTTGACTGCTCATATAATCATATAATCAACAGCGCGGAAAACGCGTTCGATAATATTGGCCATCAAAATTATGAGTGTGTTTCCGGGTCGTTGAGGTCGCAATACCCTGGCCATGTCACTCAGGAAACGATCGCGACTGAACGTGGAGCTGGTTTTTCAACTACTATGACGACTCAATCACCTAAAAGGTCCAGCACCAGGTCAAGGTCAAGTTTGGCTGCCCCTGTCAAGCCGTTTATGCCGTAGGCTTTCAAAATATATCACCCCTCATTTGCATGCATGTCCGCCCAGATTGCAGATCTTTATCCAACAACACGCCTGTTGTAATAATATCGTACAAATGCACGAAACCTCTTCAAACGTATTATTACATGTATTTATTGGGTATTAAAATTATTTTGGCATGATATATAAATACAGCTGCAACTGTATTGCTGGGCACGTGCAGATGCGCAACTTTTTATTGCGCGGCGCATATTAACCGAATGGAAAACGTCATCGAAAGTTGCACTGTGTTCGGATAGCACGCAAGTTGAATGCAAATTCCTCGCTATACGAATTCCATTTTTAAAAATTGCACGTAGACAAGTTGACGCGCAACATAATATTGCGCGCTGTGAGCTTTCTGTACGAGTGACGTCACAAGTATTGCATGCAATACATGTTGCGTGAAAGTTATTTTTCAATGAGCGCCAATTTCAATATAATTCGCGGAATTAACGAATCGATTATTCCGTTTTATTTAAAATAGCTTGATCGTATATTACAGATGGTAAAAACAGTAAAAACCTCATGTTGCATGTCTTATGCCTCGGCCTGTATAACGTCCTGATTTTTATTCATCGCCCTTTTACTGCATTGTTGTAATTAACTGTAGTAAGGTGTTTTATTTATGTACGCATGTGTTCTTTACAGTTTGAAGGATATAAACTATTTAGATTGCATGCATGTAGGTATATGTAATTAGTAATTACCAAGAATATGAATTCCAATTTGTTCTGCATTTTGCATTTATTTTTGTGTGGAATAATAAAATAAAATTGTGAAATTGTATTTCATTTACTCGCCTTCACAAATGGAAAACGTACATAATTCTAATACTGTATAGCAATAATATTATACATAGCATTACAATTTAATAATAAACAAATATTCAATTATTTTATAGAACAATCAAATTAATTGCCAATGTTCAATTGAAGATCTAAAATGTATATAGTTATGTTTTTTAACAATTAATTGTTTTCAGTATTTGTTTGTATACGTGCAATGGCTATTTCATGGTAAGTACTTCACAAAACAATATTATTGCTAACAAAACTGGAAAACCTATAGCTTGTGTTCAATTAGCACATGTAAACGTGTGCAATAATACATAATAAATCTATGTACTTTCATTGTTTGCATACTTGCATAGAAGGCGACAGGTACCATTCAGGCATCCAGATTTCTCAGGTTATTATTACCATTTCATAATACCACAATACGTACGGAGCCCTCAAACTCCTTTTTTTGACATCAACATGTTACATGAATGACCAATACAGCAGATTTTACAGTGAATTGTTTCCAAATTTTGGAGGTTTCAATGGGCTACCGTATCCTTTGTTTACAAAATATCACGCGTAAAACCATGTAATAGTTTCAACATATAACCAGATGACCAAATTCAGAGACTCACCGAGGGTTCGGCTCTGTCCAGGGACCGTCTCCTGCAGACCCTTCGGCGCATGGACACCACGGCCGGCTTCAATCTTCTTCCAGGACCCACTCTGGGAGTACGCGGAGCAGTGTCTCCGGCCACATCCCCGAGTGTTGGTCGGTGCAATTCTGTCAAAAGATGTTATATATTAGCACATTGTTAATTGAAATTGTTGATCACCACTAAATATTAATTCACGTTTTGCCAAAATAGCTGCCAACAATGACCGTGAAGTGATTTCCTTACTAATGGCACGCCTGGTGCGTCTCGAAGCAAAGTTGGCCGAAGCCCATCGCCAATTGCAACACAAAGTAACCTCAATTACTCTCTATACCCACACATCATTGTCCATTTCATGAAACCATATTGAAACTTGTTGCAGGAACATACCATAACGCAACTGGAAGATCAGGTTGCCGTCCTGCACCAAGCGCGCTGTAAGCATGCAATACGTAATGTTAGTTATACGTCACTGTGTTATTACACTGACAATGTATTTCTTATTGTATTGACAGCTGCAGAAGAAGGAGACCCAACAGCCCTGATGCAGTTAGAGCAAACATGTATACGACTGCAAAATCAAACTCAACAGATGGAAGTACGTACGTTCATCTGTAAGTGCACTAATATGACAACAATTTCAAGGTTTTCATCACCTGATTTCAGCGTTTTCTGGCCGAATATGGCATGGCCTGGGTTGGCGAAAAACGTTTCAGCACGACTAGCACATCATCCGGGGTGTCGCAGTTGGGAGACGATTCTTCTTCCGACGGACCCAGCATTACGACACCGAATCCTTCGCCAACTGGAGGAGGTGAATAAGCAGACATCTAGTAGCAGCAGCGCTCCATCTGTTATTACAATAGTTTTGTTGTTTTTAGACAGGGTAAATTACGACTGCATAATATCTAGCATTCGGGACCTGAACCTTCTTGCCGGCGACGGAGTTGCGCAAGTTTGTCTCTCTCCAGAAGGTGCAACATTGAAGGTACTGCTGCGCTATAAGAAACATTATTAACTAGTATTCAGTCTAACTTATTTACCGGTGTCCTTAAATAAAAAAGAGGGCCGAGCCAGTACCATTGACATTGTTCGCGGATGGCATCGCAGTAGGCAACGAAGGCCCTTTCCGCAACTTTTCCGAATCTTCCACTCGCCGCTGCCTCCAAGAACTGGCCGAAGGTTATTTCCCAACAGATTACTTTGGAGGAATCTCCGTCGGCACTCCTATTCTGGTAATAACATGTCCAAATATATAATAAAAGTAACGAAACTTGCGAGCAACACTTGTCATTTCTTTCAGGTTACCGACAGAAGATTCTCCACATTCGACGGGCCCAAAAGTCCCCGAGAACCACTGTCCATCAAGCAGTTCCTCGACAGCCTCCCAAATTCCGTCGTTCGCGATGGCCGGCTGATGGATGTGCGCCGCTCCATAGAGCAACTGCTACAAGTACATCAATTACAAATACATTTGCATCCCTCAATGTTTGTATGTAACATACCATGTTCTATAAATGCCAGGTTAGCGCTGACACCGTGGATGTGATACCGGTGGCCACTCACGTGCCAAATCCAGCTCCCATCAAGGGCATAGTTACCCTTCGCATTCGCTCCGAAACTGGCAATGAAACCTTCCTTCTCAAACTGTACCCATCCGATACCATTGGCGATTTAAGGAAATATTTGGATTTTCACAGGTAATAATAACAGGACCTTCGATAGGCAGACAAATTAGCAGCACTTGTATTAAATTTTTTCCCCAGGGCTAGAGCAGCTTTCGCATGTGGTGCTGCGGAACCCTCAACCGAGTATGACATATTATCTCTGTGCCCCAGAAAGATTTACAACGCACTGGAGGAAACATTGTCCGAGTGCGACTTGGCTCCAAATGCAGCACTCTACCTTCGAAGCCCAACTCCTCATTTGCCTCCAAATCCCTGATGGAAACAGCCTGCATCAAGACTCAACTTATTAATTTATATACTCGTATATTATTGACTGTGCCAAAGGAATATAGTGTGTAAGTTTTGTCCATTTTCCGCCGTTATATACGTATACTGTTATTAACCTTTACAAGTTTATTTGGCATGCCGGCCCAAATCAATCCAGGATCGACTTTACGGAAATCCTCGGAACAAATTGTATTGAACGTAGATTCCAACCGGTACAGATGTAGTTATTACATGGAAAGGACGGCATGGTACAAAATCTATTTTCGGGAAACTTATATTACAACATTTTGAGAATAAAAATTGTGCAGCCATGATCTACGCAAGCCAAATGCCCTTTCGATGACCATCGCAGTCCTTTCCCGCATAACATTTTATTTCAGTTCCACAATAGTAAGTGGCCCGTTAAATACAATTATTTTCAAACTGATTGCCACCTTGCGTTAACTCTGTACCAGTCAATTGCCATATTCCTAGTCCCTTTTGCGAATTTCTGTATTTTTCAAAGGAACCGGACCGAAACTTGCACCGTCAGCATTTTCAAGAATCACTTGTTACAATTTTATAGCACAAACAAAGGGCTACAAATGGCAACGGCGCTAACAATAAATTGTCACCAACAACACAGTTGCGTGTTTACTCATCGTAATATCTAAAATGGCTAACTCCTCGTCACTGTTCAATTTTTATATATTTATGTAACAACGGTAACAATTCATTATTCACTTCCACAATGAAAAAAAATCATCACTGGAAATCCCAAAAACAAGCTGTACAGCGCGGGAGAACTGCCACTATACCACGTGTTTAATCTTTGGTAGGTTAAAATTAATGGTATTACGGTAAAATTATCATAATCTGACTTCATGCAACAATAATAAAATATCAAGCAAAACTATATCTCAACAGCTTACAAAAGAATAAATCCCCACATTTCAAAACTTCACACACGCTTTCAAATCCGTAAATTTAAGGTACTCTCTCTCTCGTAAACAGGTCAGTAAAAATATAGCCTCTTGCACGAGGGCTTGCGCGTCACAATTAAATAATGCCTCTTACCGTGGCAGTTTCAAAATTTCTTTCTTGCCACGAGAAAGCGAGTGTCAAACCACTGCCCTTCAAATATTTATTTACACCTTTTGAGTTTCGTCGCGACGGTCAATATTCTCAAACTCATTCAAAGCACTCTTCTGTTTTGTCTCAAAAATACGCTTTCTCACTTTTAGGCGCTGAAAGAGCGCATGCGTGGTTATTTGGTTTTCGTGAAAGAAATCATCCCCGGCCAGCTGCAGTTGCTGGCGTGACTGCAAAAATAAAAACAATGGGAAAAATATAACAAATGGCACCAAGTATTGTAATCGCCCAAATCTCGATATTAACTAATATGGTATTTTACTCCTATCCGTACGTATGGTCTTCACTGGAAGTACGCGGCAAAACCCCACCTTACGGACAGTGCGTTAAAAATATGCAACAATTATAAATCTGCAAACATTCCCAACAAAATAATATCATCCACGGACAAACACACGCACATAAGCTAACTATGGAATTATTCTATTATATATAGACAGTTACACGTCGTACCGTAGTGTACGCATTTGACATGATACAGTAAAATACTGATTATATTATTGTAATGTTGCTTTAGGCATATTGTACTGTATTACTTCGCAGTCTACGAGTATATTTGTACATTGCAATTTACAGATTTCATACAAAAATGTACGCAACTTATCTACGTACGCCAAATCGCATTACAGTACGTAACTGCACAAGTCCAGTAGCCAGGGTTTTGCCGTGCTCCAAACCGCGTAACCATACACGGTCATGCAATTTCCTCTCGTTACAAAACATTCCCACTTTGCAATAACACCAGTACAGCAAGAAAGTAAGCCATTGCACATTTCGCACAATATAGTTGGGGTTTGTAAAGTTAGATCTGGGTGAGTACACCACGTACCAATTACCCCGGTCGATCGGTTATATTGCTTTAGACGTGTAAATGCTCCAGGAAGCTTTGGGACCATCCCGCAGTGTTTACGCTGCCTTCACGGTAACGATACCGGGCTTGCGCAACGAAACGGAGACAAGAGAAAGATATAGATAGAGAGACAGGTGACATTGCGAGCACACGCAACGAATCAAGAGAGCACTTGCTGATGACAGTAGCACGGGTCGGGAGAGTCGACACGAGACGAAGAGGACGCAGACACAAATGGGGTACCTCTCCCGAATCGCAGCATGCCGCAAATCTCGCACAGGTCCAGCGCAGAGTCGTTGCAGAACGTACACCGCGAACAACTCCACTTGCCAGCCTCTTCGTCGCATCCACGTCCGCAAGACCTGGGGCCGGGGCCGTTCGCGGCAACCGAAGCGCGACGGGCTTCGGCTGGCGAATCTGAAAGTCAAAATAGGTGCCGTTATAATAAACACCGCGCAACTTGACGTGATATTAAAACTGAACTGACCCCACGCCAAGCTGGTAGATGTGGAAGGACCGGGCAGCACCAATCCAGCCTGGCCGGTATGAATTGATTCGTAAAATTCTTCGTTCGTTTCACCCAATGGCACTGAAAAGAAAAATGTTTTAAAATCCGGACAGCAACATAATTGCCACAGGTAACAGACTGTACCCTGGCCTTTGTGCAAGAAATCGACTTCTCGTGTCATGCAGTCGCACTCGAACCGCAGCCGTTGATTCTCCTCGCGCAGCTTCTGCAACTCTTCCAGCTGTTTAAGAGCAAGAAAGTCGTTCAGAAAATATCAGACACGTGATGGGAATGAATAACATAAATTGCAAGTTTTTAGGAAACGTTATCGAGGCCGATACCGAAGTTAAACTGTGAGAACGGTTCCTCTTTCTCCTTTCATACTGCTCTTGCTCAACGATGGCAGTTTCGAGCCGCACGCCTTCCAGCCGCGATTTCACTTGCTCAAATTCCCGTCTGAACTGTTCAAGTCTTTCCTTTTGATGCAACAGCAAAGCTGAAGGCAAAAATAAGATATAAATTCCTTTGTATACTACCCGAAGAGCTACTATCTTATCGTGACACTCTAAATACAAGTAGCGATGATAACGTCGAGAGCATTTCTTAGCAATTATCTTCACTTTTACCGTCATTTCTTACGTGACTAGTATATATGTTTGCGGAGGCATTTGGTCACTGGTACATGAGAAAACACAAATTTCAAATCCGTCATCGTGTCACGCGTTATACCTTGAACGTAACCGGATTCATCGCGTCCCACCACATCTAATATGGTTTTACTCGGGTCAATGCTGGGTGAAACGTTGGGCTGAATGGGCATATGCGACACGTTGTCCTGCTCCGGGTCCTTGCACTCGAACAAAGTTACCGCCGTAGGACTGGGACTCGGTGATGGCGATTGTCGCCATGTCCCAACCACCGGTGGCGGAGGTCTCGGTGGCGCCCTCCTCCTGACCACGTTAGGAGTCGTGGGTGAAGCCGGTTTCGGAGAAGGAGGTGCAGGGGCCGGTCTCAGTTCCCTGCGCTGACCAGCACCACCGCGGTTCCCTGTCGTAACCGGCACCAGCATGGGCGGTCGTTGCTGATATGTGGGCGGGTCAATGTAAACGTTAATAGAACTAATCTTCGAGGAGGAAGAGGAACTTTCGTCCGGTAGATTCGTAGATTCGAAGCTGGGCATTACGATGGGCGTGAAGTTCATCGAAGTCTTGTGTCGTACCACTTCTCCGGGTGACGTTGCGAGACCGTTCTCCGGGCCCGGCAACCGAACGGGAGGGCCGTGTTGCACCACACCGGTGCGGCGCGTCTGGTTGTAGCTTACGGTCATGCGCACCTGTTGCGTCTCGGTACGTTGAGATTGCGGGAATTGCTTGGACATTGTGGGAGACGGGTAGGATGGAGGAGGATCTTGCGGAGGAACGAAAGTGAACCGGGTCTTCTTGCCGCCATTCTCGCACTGCAGACTGAGCCTTGCGGGTACGTAGTTCCCGATGCCCGGGTAAGGTGGCGGAGGACTGTTGGCGGGGTAATGCTTATCGTTCTGGACGTTAGGATTCGGAGTGTAACCTTCTTGGCGAAGTCTCCATATGCACTGATCCCGAATCTTGTTGCACTGTAATACAAACGCCAAACATATTACCGTATGCATGCGTTCATCCACTACGCACAGAATACTAAAGATTTTCTACATACGGATGAAGAAAACCCACCAATCTCTTACCCTGTGGATTGTGTCAGCAAGGACCCAATCAGGAGCTAACGGGAAGATGTTCTTCAACTCCCACGTGAGCCTCTGCCTCTCATCCTGCTCGGCCATCATCTGCATCCATCAGTTCAATGGCTGCACAATAAATGAAAAACTCACTTTTAATTACAACATGAACAAAAACAAAAAATACACAACTTATATGAATTATTATTTCCCAATTCCAAGCTGGAAAAACAGTACCGTAGTTAAACAGTTTTACATACCGCGAAGCGAGAACTCAGAGCTGGGTCAATGCCTATCATGCAAACTAGGAAAACAAGACAAGATATAATCAAACACAACAGTTTGGCTCAATTCGTTGATAAGATACTGTGTCTATGGTTCAATAGTTTCCACATCTATATATGACAGCAATTATAAAATAACCCATTTAATTTGCTTTTGGTTGTCTTGGCAACACAAAGACAATCATTTCAAATGTCATATACAGCTGCAATTCATTTTAAACTATATGTGTGCAGTGTCCAGTTCATTATTTTCAAGCACATATTCACATAATTTATAAGCAACTGTTCCGTTTTCAACAAGTGTTGCGATATAAATTAAAATAACGTGTCATTTATCTTCCATAAGTTATCTCATTTAAGAATCGTGGTACTAAGGATGTAACAAACAAATAATTAAATATGAACATTTAGATTGCAGTATTCATTTCAAACTTGCGCAATGTTGCGCACACAATAATCACAACCCTATCAAGTGTCGCAGTATTTCAACAATATTCAAGTGCGAAATTTGCAATCTTCATCATTTAAATCTCTTTACAGATGCGACTGCTACAGGAAAAGTAACTTCCAGACAGATTGGAGTCATATCACATCTACAGAAGCAAGAAACACTCGTTAATCCCAGCCGTTTTGCTTTCTTGCGTAGAAACCAACAGCGCGCAACTATCGATCACGTGACTCTCGATAACGTGCCGGCAACGCAACATTTACTTGCACGGAACTCTTTCCAATGCAAGAAAGTTGCGCAGGATCAGATAACTTCGCGCGACAACATCCTAGCTTTTCTAGGAACCTGTCTGTGGTTAACCTTTTAACATCGAACTTCTAATATACCCGCGCTGGCTACACGTACTGTTATTCAGCTTGGAAGAGGGTAAAAGAGAGATTTCGTGTTGTTTTTTTCGAGAAAAATAGAACGTTTTGTTTGCATTCGGAAAAGTTGGAGAATTCGTCGGTTAAAACTCACGTCATCGCCAAAAGCAGTCGTCTCCCGCACCGAAATCAACTCCTCCAGTCCTTTATTTACTCCCTTGAAGTGTACGACGATGTTCCAATAAAGAAATCTTAGCAGTTGTTGCCTGTTCCGTACGTAAAATTCTTCCGGTGAGCGCGCAACATGGACGACTGCGACCTCATCACGTGACTTCCAAATCTCAAGTATGGAATGCCTACGCCTACAAACTTCCGATCGTCATTGGTCAATATTTGCATACAAAAGGATTAAAATACAACACATTTCGTTGCTAAATATAGTTTATCTTTCGCAGAACCTCGTACAACTCCGAACATTGGAATACATTTTATAAATCACACGAATTTGCGAATTTTTGACATTGATTAACCACCAAGGATTAACATAGGGAACGATGTTGTGACGACGGCCACTGTGACGACAATCATAATGACGCACGTGTATTGCTAGCGGCAAGGCTAGCGGCGTCGTCACGGCAGCCGATGGTGAATAATAACGCCCATTTTCAGCTGCCGACCAATCATCTGCGACTGCCAGCCTCCCCCCACATTCCGAGCGTAAAAAGTATGCTTACCGTCAGATGGCGCTTGTGCAGCTGTTTCTTGAATAGAACGTGTGCGAATATTTATTAGTTTGAAGAAAAATCTCCGCATTTTAATCGAAAATGGCGGCTGCCGTGGAGTCGATGATCGTCGAAGACAAACAAGAGCCTGAAAAGCCTGTAGATCGGGAGAAAGTAATGATCGGATGACTTATTTTGATTATTTCTGCATCTATTTATTCAATACCCATTTGCTGCTTCTATTTTCTAGACTTGTCCTCTTCTTTTACGGGTGTTTTGCAACACAGGACGCCATCACAATCTGAGCGAATATTCCCGCGGAAATGTTCCTGCCAACGAGTTGCAGATATATACTTGGTGTGTTTAAACGAGGCTTAAATGCATAAAATAATATGTTTATATAATTATCCGACTACATACTCTTTTTTTTGTATATTAAAGCTTGGTATAAGAGTGCGAAAGTAAACAAAAAACGGTGAAATACATATGATCATGCACTGTCTACAATGATTGGATATGTTGCTGAGAAAATAATGTAATTTTATATTATCAATGTGGTAAACTTGCACCCCGAATTTGTGAAGTACAATAAGATTCGTCTATAAGCATGGTGTACGTGTATTGCAAATTCCTGAACTGTTTTTCACAATACACCATTTTTTATTTTACCAAAGGATGGATGCCACATTGAAGGAACTAACAAGTCTGGTAAAAGAGGTTAATTCGGATGCCTGTCGAAAAGGCACCTACTTCGACTTCGCGTTGGTCTTCCCCGATGTCCGCGGTGCCGGTTACAGGATGAGGGACATCGGTTCCACGTGCTCCGGCCAGAAAGGCACCGATGACCTCAAGTCACTCAGCCAATGCCGCTTCCAGATAGGAGACTACTTGGATATCGCCATCTCACCTCCTCCCAGAGGTCCTCCGATGGGACGTCGTCCAAGGCCCATGTATTGATGCAGCAACACTTCGCATACATTTCCTTTCATGCTATATAGTTTGTCATGTTCAGTCTTAAAATAAATTCATGTTCATTGAACGCTTGGATTTCCACACACAAAAACATTAACCATTATCAACTTTTTGTCGGTTATTTTACAAATCTTTAATTGCGAGCAGAATGCAAGTACGCTCTACTAAAGTTATAATGTCATTTCGGCAGCGACTCTTCCCCGATAACAAATGTCTGTAAAAACTTTTCTCCACAATATTATTTTCATCACAATACGCACACATTGAATAAAAAACACTACACGGGTAAGTAGTGTGTTCTAGTGCAAAAGTACACATTTTCATGCTATTTCTCGCCTTTACAAACACTTCTGCAATCGAAACTGTCAAAACTCATTGTAACTAAATCCAATCAAATATAAGTAAATAATTGTGCAATGAAAAAAAAACACATTTTATGGTAAAAGGATACATATTCCAAATTATTAATTGATTATAACCCCCATGATCACTTGATAATGTATCACTTTCAGTGTAATTATGTAACTATGGAATCCTCTATTCACAATGTCTATGCAATGAAAAATGTATACTTTTGCACTAACTTCTTGCACTGAGTATTTTAAATTACAACATTTTTCTTTTCTCACCAGGAAACAAGCGTTTGAATCGAGTAAATATTTTTAGGCCGCGTCATGGCGGAGCCATGGGTTAAACCCGATGGCTAATTAACAACGATTACGAGTTGGGGCCGTCGCCCAAAACTTAAACACAAAAACACATATAAAAAAACACACACACGACTTTCAGACACGGTTTACTGGTGCCAGCCCCCAAATTAGTGCCACGCAAAGACAAGAATCAGATATTTGGCGAGAACCACGCCCCCAAAATGGTGCGCGCCCCAACGTCTTTTAATGACGATAATCGCCAAAAAGGACACTCGCAGGGCCTCCCAGTTCTCCAAACGTATAATTTGGATGTACTTTGAGGGGGCAGGGCCCACAATGAGGCACTGAAGACACGCCCACCTTGCGGATTTGCATCTGCAAACGCCTTGACCAGCCCCAGGCAAAGGGGTTGTTCGTAAATTACATGTTAAAAAACTATTCTCATACTCCGTTCAATGCCATGTTATTTCCTGCAGATATTTAGTTGACCATGAACTGAACACCTGGCTGCAAAAAGTACTGTTAATATTTCTTGTAAATTCATGAGTTAAACTTTCAAAAAATATAAGTTGATTATGAACATGTAGCGGAAAGTAATTAAACCGTTCTTTTTCTCTCAATGATGTTGCATTACAAAAATAATGGCATTCTTTACGAACAACCCCCAAAACAGCATTTCAGATTTTTACACCTTTGCCCTACAGGCGAATGAATGTCTGGTGTAGGTAGGTTCGTTATGAGTTTACAGAGAGGCGACTAATTAGGGGGCTAGAAGAAACTAGACATCGCTACACTGCAATTACTCACAAAAATTCACTATTTCAAATTTCGCGCCGCAAACAACTACCGCTACCTGGAGCGATGCCGCTTCTGCGACTCTTTCCCCAATTTCCTACTCACTTCCACGTCACTTTCTTCACAGTCACCATCATTATCGTCGTCATCCACTTCCAAAGACTCCGTTGGAGACAATAAAGTTGCCCCAGGAATCTCCGAACTCCTACCCGAATTTGTACTGGCACCATCTCTACTTGTAGCGGCTGAACCGCTACCGAAGTTGCAAACATTGCCATTCCTACGAGCGGATTCAGCCCCTCGCCGCCACGCGTACATCTGCTGCACGTCCAAGGGGATGGGAATAGGGATGGGAATCGGTATTGGTACCGGTACAGGCACGATTATGGGATACGGCACCATGACCGTGATTGGCGGAACACCGGGAAGGGGCGGACCGGGCGGCGGAAACCTCGGCATTCTGGGCGAGGCTCCGGCGAACATGTTCGTCGGGATTGGTCCGTTCGGTCGCATGGGCGGGAACGGAGGCGGGACCGTTGCGTGATTACGACCAGGTTGTTCGTTGCCGTTGCGCTCGGGGGGTGGGATGAGGGCGGATCGACGGGTGTGGTAATAATTGTGTGGGCGTAAATGATGATGATGACGTCGCCGTTTCTCTCGAACTCGAAGCTTCGATGAATGCCTCGACAGGGGGAGGGCTACATCTCTGGAGGCGGGTCTTTCGGGCCGAGAGGGTTGAACTGGCGAAAGTGGGCGGGGCATTATAGGCAGGGTTTCGTCGTCTTCGTCGTCTTCGTCATCATCGCTGTCTCCGTTTCTTGCTCCGTTCATCCCGATGCTGCTGCAATCTCTGAGCCACAAATCTGGAGTGATGAGAGTGGCATTCGAGCCTTTCCCTGATTTGCCATCATGTCCCTGTTCAAATTACCCAAAAACATGGTACACTCTTTATAATATAAATCTGTGCCCATACTGTATACCTGCAGATGAGGATGAAGTTGAAGATGGGCTTGGGTCTCCCGGCAAAATATATTCATTTTATACTGGTTGAGACATTTGTCGGAACAGAACTGAAGTTGTTGCTCGCCATCTTGAAAGTCTACGTAGTTCACCGTGTGCCTGATGTGTTTGCACCAATCACATACCTTAAATTAAAATATTTTACAAATAAAATTAACAATAAAATAAAAACGAAAAAACACATCGATCCACAAATTGCAGCCAACGTTCTCAAATCACACCTTGTACTTTTTGAAAGAAGCCCTACGACATTGCGTGAAGCATATTTCACTGCAGAAGGCCTTTACCCCTGATGTGGTCCTCAGGGTGAAAAGCCTCATGCCCACTTTCTGGCACCAGGAACAAACCACTCGACTGTTTGGTGTAGTACTCGAATCATCCTCGTGAGTATCACTGGCCACAACCACCATTGCTGCCGGATCCCAATGCCGACCTTCAAAAAATAAAATGGACATTTGATAAAGATAGAATAATATATAAAATGTTACCATTTTGACAGCGCCACCTAGTGAGGCCTAAACACATAAGCTTATTGCTCGAAATGAAACACACGGTTTACAAATCGGCTCTAATCAATATCCATGTATTATTGTGTAATTGGATGTCTTTTATGGCAGGATGCCCATTTATATTCATGCATCTATGCAAAACAATATCGAGTTTTAAATTGTTAACCTTCATTCCAATATCAAAAATAATAAAATCAATTTAGAAAACTTCAGCAAAATCCTTTTATTATTCCACAACTCAAGGTTTAGCATAACCAATTAACAAATGGTACGTGGCTTCAAAGTTTCTGCATAGACAGATGGCGCCACCTTTAGCTAATGCAAGTGTCCTTTTCAAATTACATATTATCAGGAGTGTATATTCGGAACGAGCTGTTTACTTGGTACTCTTGGTACTGTACAGTATGTGCACAACAGAAAGCTATTTTGCAAAGTTGGAAGAAAGAGAATAGAAAGTTGAGTGGTTGGATATGGCAAGCATGCAGTGTAGGAAGAGGAATATCTCGGGTTGCATTTGCTGCAGGCTCAATCCGTTGCTGGATCAAATGTCTGCCATGAAGCCTGCATGCATGGTCCTCACTCATGACACCCGATCATGGTAAATTAAAGCCAGCAACTTAATGGGCGAGCCAGGTGTTGGTTTTCAAAATGCTCCAGAGAGTTTACTTTGTAATGAAGATCCTTTTTCGGTCGATATTTCACAAATTCTTCTCCAATTCAGTACCACCGCAAGCGCACCACATCAAAAATCATCACTTTCCTCATCAATACATAGGCCTATCTAAAACCTACACCACCTTATACATTAAAATCAAAACTTTTTTAACAGCGCTTTTTTAGTCGAACATATGTATATGTCACAGTACGTTTGAAAATACGTATGTATGCAAAATTACTGAACCAGTCAGTATGAAAAATTAATTTTAAAACATTTAATTACGTAAATACCGCTTTTCTCCCAACCTTCAAACTTGTTTAAATTGTGTGCGCCATAGTGTTAGTTAGGTTAGTTAGTTTAGTTTAGGTTAGGTTTTTTAATGAGCCAACGGCTTGCGTCGTGAAACATGGTTTCGCAAACGTACTAGTATGCATACATACGGATTACCCAAACGTACTGTAACATATATACCATGTTGACATACGAGCGCCCGATCAATAATCCAAACCATGATTTTTTGTTTTAAGCGGCGTTCCATACACGAACCAAGTGTACGAACGTTATTCAAGGTACCGTTGGTGACCGATATTTGAACGCTCGTAACTTTTGAGTTAAGGAACATCTGAAGCTGACATTTTCAGGGAATGTTTCTGGACATATTGGCTAATTCCTAGCGATCTTTCATTAAAATCAGTCGGGTCAATCTTTTTTTTTAATAAAACAACTTTCGTGCGGCGCCATTGATATAAGAAACGAGTGAAATTTTTGTTATTACCTGGACGAGTATTTGCATTTGAATGCGAAGGGGAAGGGTTTGGTGAAGTGGAGGATGCTGATGGGGGCGATGGTGCCGATGTGAACCTATGAAGGTTTAACCCTTTGGTCTCGTGGCTGCCCACCTTGTCATAACCGTACCATCCGAGCAGCTCGTTCATCGTCGTTTCCGCGTAGTCCTGGAAGGGTTAAATGAAAATATTATTTAAAAAATCGAAAATGATCAAAACAGGATACAAATTGAAATTACGAGCCCCTCAACACCCCCCCCCTCCCCCTTTCAACTTGATTCTAATTTCTGCAACTGGAGACGATCTTATTCTATAGTTCCCTCTCTGCCTCCTCATCTTACTTTCTGGGCTTTGGTGATACTTCCATCTCCAACTAAATCTGATCTGGTGCTCAACTGTCAAAGTCACACCGAGGACCTTCATTATGCCTAATGAGAAACCCGAACCTCGGCATGCTTCCAGCTCCGATCAAATAACCTTTTTCCCTGGATGCCACATTTTTCATCACCAAAACCATCATCTTCTTTCTAAATTCGTCCAAGTTTCCAACTCCCACCCACATCGGTTAATTAAAAATAGCCCCCCGTTGTATAATAGAGTCCCGTATCACAGTGACATTGCCACAATATTCCCAAAATTTACGCTTCTTGTTTGTCCCATGCAACGCGTGGCACCCAAACCACGCCCATTATGCACTTCTTGAATTATTTGTTCTTTTTTAATACGTTCTTGCATATAAATAAATTAAGCTAGTTCATAAATACAAAATTACCGAAAAATAATAATGGAAGGATCGATACAAAATAAATGCGATTTTCTTCACATAATCTTGTTACATTTTTACCCGAAAGGAAGTTTCATACGATATCGTATGCGATATACATTACAAGCTAACATCACATTACATCTGTAACGCGATAGTTTGCATTTCAAATTTCGCAGCACAACGCACCCTAATAATGAATGTAACACATGACTGCAATACGATAAACCATGGGCAAAACAAGATGCAATACGACACTACATCCGGAAATCCATGCGACATTAAAAATTAAATTTGCCGCGCTCGATCGAAACTGCTACAGTTTTATTACACGCAACTTCTTTGCGCGAAATCCGTTTCCGCGCACGAATCTTGCGGACGTCGACTACAAAAAGGGCCATCTCGTGCAAGATCCTCGCTTAGAAATAAACTCTCCGCAACAAAGTTGCAAAAGCGCGAGTCGTAAAACTCTTCCGAGGTTACTGATCTTCTTCTGCAAAAGTTGGACATTTCTTGGCTCTAGCTTCTCTGCAGAACCCAAACGTCAATCTTTCAAGCGCAACTTTCTTGCGGGGGAAATGCTACTCGCGCAACATTCGATGACGTCACTAGCATCCGAAAGAAATTGCTTATGGGCAATAAAGTTAAATTAACCTAATAAATGTATGTAAAATACATACCGACAATGATAAAGCAGGTAAACTCACGGCGGACGTTTCTTAAGTGTTTAAAATTTGGGATTTAAATATTTTAAAAATATTTATATGAAGAATCAAATTGTTTTTCACACATGACAGCTCAAAAATCGGAGATTGTGGAAGTCGCAACAGCTGTAGCATGTCTCACATTTCCAAACTGAAAACATTTCATAGACTATATCCAAGAACCACTTATCGTCTTCTAAAATATTTCAAAATATTTATCCGACGGCAAATTAAATGCATGCATTGTCCAGAAAACCTGATGCATGTAGTTAATTCAAGATTTTAGCTCCTCCCACAAAAAAAGAAAACAAAACACACACACACACGAGACGTAGTATATTCGTACCTTTACCTTAATTTCGGTGTTTTCCACAGATTCCTCCTCCTCGTCAACCGGTTCAGTTTTAACGACGACATCCTTGCGAACGGTTTTTGCCTCATCTTCCGAGCTGGCTGCATTACTCATGGTTTAAACGGTGGCAAAACCGCATTAGAAATGTCAATGTAACCAAGATGTAACTATGGCCGAGTGAGACAAGACACCGCCTTTTCCGCAGTTTAAGGCGGGGTTACCAGGCGCAAGGATCTCTACGGTGTCGGGTTACGCACGATCTATACGCCGAGAAGATCATCATCTACGTCCACACTCGTCGAGTGATGACCCACGAATGCCAAACTCCGCCAATCTTGTTATCGCGCTGCAAGTGCTATACGGCGCTTGAGCGAGGGGCGGAAAGAAAAATATCTCACCAATCTTACATCGCTCTGAGCGCCATCTAGCGCACTAATGCATTACTATACTGAATTCCACTAACGTAAACGAGAATAAATAAAATAAGACAAATATAGTGAGTATCTTCAACAATTTATTTGCAGTGGGACCTGTTGAAAGTTTTAAAAACATGTAATTTACATGTAATAATCGACTATATTCCCAAGTAGAACTTGAGAATTTAATTATGACGTGGTGCGCCATCCGCTCGCTGGGTGGCAGCACCGCGGGGAATTCCCAGCTTATCGATTATTGCGTTCAGTCGACGCAGCTGTTTTTGTAGAGGATGCTGCAATCCATTTGGCGTTTCTTCGCTAAACTTTTACAAATGTTTGGATTTCGTATTGAAGCCAATCCCGACGGTCAGTCAGGTTTAAAGATATTCGTGCGATGTCCCGGTGGGGTTGTCGTACCCCTCAATTTGGACCCAAAATGGACAATAGGCGATGTTAAAGCGGCACTCAATGCAAAAACCGGCATTCATCCTCAAGATCTGAGAATAATATTTGCAGGAAAGGAACTTGGTGATCATGTTAAAATAGAGGTCCGTTTGTTATAAAATTTAAAAAACGTATTGAATTCACATTTGTAAATTCATTGCTAAAACCGTTCCAGCTTGTTCCATGCAGGTCGATTTAGCAATAATAGTTGCACGAAATAAATTTGCAAATTAAAATTAATATATTTTTAGGAATGCGACTTGGGCCAACAGAGCGTCATTCATGCTGTCAAAACTGTTATAACAACTGGAAAAGATGACAGTGCCCCAACGGAAAGGGTAAAAAGTGAAAACTTGGAAGATCCTGATAAACAATGGCCAGCCACTGCTGGTATATCAATTAAATAATTAGTATAATGTTTGTTATTAAAACTATATAAGTGTACGTAAATTTGCTATTTGTTTGCAGAAAATAAGAAATCTCATTTCTATGTGTACTGCACCCCATGCAAAAATGTTTGTCCCGGGAAGCTGCGAGTCCGATGCCAAAAGTGTAAATTGGGCACTCTCACAGTGACCATGGTTTGTTGTGAAACACAATGTAATCAGAATACAGTGTCAAATAATAATTTAAATGATTATAGGACCCATGCAATTGGGATGATGTCCTTATTCCTGGCAGAGTAAGCGGCGTATGCCAAGGGGATGATTGTGACGGCAATACTGCGGTCTTTATCTTTACACTAGTTTCATTATTTTTGTATAAAATCTTCGTAAATTAATATATAAAAATACGTATTGTGTGGAATAGGAGTTCTTCTTTAAATGTGGTCAGCACCCTTCAACTCCTGAAGATAGTTCCAGTGTGGCACTTTATCTGATCCGTCCAAATTTACAAAAAATCCCATGTTTGGCTTGTCTTGAAATAAGGTTAAATGACTAATTTTTTGGGGGGATTTCGGCAAAAATAATCACAGTTTGTACTGTATTTGTAGCGATCCAATAATGGTATTTCCTTGCACCGACGGCCATTCACTATGTCTTGAATGTTTCCGTGAATATTGCGTGAGCCGTCTCAAGGAGCGCAGATTTACGGAAGACAAACAGATTGGTTACACTATTTACTGTCCAGGTTATAATCATTATTCTACTATACTGAAAGTAACAGTGAATGCACGAAGTCAGAACATAGGAACTGAAATATGAAATTGGTTTCTTTCAGAGGGTTGTGAAGATTCATTAATAAAGGAGAGTCACCATTTTCGACTTTTAGGTGAAGACGAGGCAAGTATTAATTTCAAATAAATGAATATACTGTATTTAGTATACCAACACAATATGAAACGTTACTGTAACTTTATATTTGTAATATCATCCCAATTTAGTAAATATTAATTATTTTGTAATTTTTGCTGTATGTTTCCCAGTATGCAAGGTATCAAAAGTTTGCCACTGAAGAGTTTGTGTTGCAAAATGGGGGGATTTTGTGCCCACAGCCAGGATGTGGTGCTGGAATAATCCCCGATGAAGACTGCCAAAGGATAGTCTGCGTTCAACAAGGTGGTACCGGTTGTGGGGTAAATTAACGCAATACCACATTGCACCAACTGCACTTATTAATTAGTGAAATGGTTTCCTTCTTCATTTTATTCTTTTTACCGTCTAGTTTGTTTTCTGCCGAAAGTGCCTGCAAGGTTCCCACTTGGGAGAATGTTTGGACTCGGCCACTACTTCAAAATCCGTAATCATCCATTTCTTCTGAAATCCTTTCCGGTGCAAATTCTTAATTGCTGCCTTACTTTTACTTGTTAGGACGGACCGGAAGATCGTTGGCAAACCGAAAAGGCCCGTTGGGACGAAGCCAGTAAGACAACGATTAAAGTGAGCACCAAGCCGTGCCCGAAATGCAGGACGCCAACCGAACGTGACGGTATCAATTTCCCCAATTTTCTATATTTTGTTGCTTTTGCAAAGGAACTTTTAACTACAAAACGGTTTTGTAATCCATAGGTGGATGCATGCATATGGTTTGCATCCGTTCCCAGTGCGGTTTTCACTGGTGTTGGGTGTACCAAACCGAGTGGACGCGAGATTGCATGGGAAACCATTGGTTTGGCTGATTTCTCCCAAGTCAGTGGGAATTATGTATTGTTACATGCATTTACACTACAATAGTGTCTTTTACTAACGTGGCCAGGTAGAATCAAATAAATATATGTGCAAATTAAATGTATTTTACAAAAATAACAATGATTCCACGTGTTGTATGTATACATTGATCGCGTCATTAGATTTTAAAATATAGTATATACGGTACATCACCATTGCAGACTTCTTAGTCGAGTAACTTCCGCGCAGTCCCATTTTGATTGATGAAACCTGAAGAGGACCGGGCAATCCAAAGAGCTGCACACCAGTTCTGTAGCAGAAACTTCCCCAGTGCATGATTTGCAGATCTGCACAAAAACATCGCTTTTATTGCAGGTGAAACGAACAAATAAACTGAATGCAATAAGCTAAATTTACTCGCCATCTGATGGTGTGCGTATTTTCTCTCGGCTTTTCGAGCGCGTTCGGCAACAACGATGGCAACCGTCTGAGGTTTGGTTCGGCAAACGCCGCAAACGTTGCCGCCACTTCCTGATGGTTCATTGCAAACGGGGCAGTTGTCAACGGTGAAATATCGGGAGATGCTTGCTCCAGGAGCGAGTGTAACAGCTGCCGTATACGGGGCTCGTAGAACACGAGGGAGCTCGGCGTACCAAGCGTTAACATCAGCTCCAAGGAGTGACAAATTCCTTTGAAGCGGTGCACAGATGACATTGCTAACATAATAGTGTGCATTCAGCCTCAATGATGGATCCTTTAGCAAGTCTTGTGGCTCTCTGACGAGCTTGATAAGCGGAAGCCCTGGACTGCCGTACACTATGACGTACGGAACCCGTTCACCTATTCTCGGTTCCGAACGAGGATCTTCCCGCAACCGTCTCCTACGTAACGACACATAATCAAATCTTAAAACAGGATCTATTGACACGAGTTTCACAACTTGTGTACCATCACATACTTGGCAATTTCAAGCGCGGCAACGTGTGCACCCATTTTGTAAGTTTTCATGCCACGGTACTCGCGCGCAAAAACGTAATCTTGCGTCGATGCCCTTCCCGACAACAGTTTGGTAAACTGCTTTTGCACGTATGCCTTAACTTGCGAGACATCACTGGTGTTGAAAAGAATATGCAAAGACTTTTCCAAAACCTAATGCAAATACAAAAGAACAAATGCATTTTATTACATGTCCACAATTTCCTCAATTATTTCAAAGTAGAATCTTGCCTTTACAACAGCTGGGCATCCATCTCTTCGAACAGTCTCAATGCCTTTCGCGTCAAACACCGGCAATGTCTGCGACTCGCTTTCGTATTTGAAACCCACGTATCGTTTCTTTGTTTGAAGCACGCACGGCAAGTAAACCTTCACGTATAGCGAAAAGTTTATCATCCGGTGTGATTACACATACACCTGTCACACGTAACATTACCTTTTCAAACTTGAGACGGACAGGCCACGGGTTGCAAGCCGTGACCGCATCCGCCATTTCCCTTCCAATGCGAAACGCATCTTCGCGGCTTCTTCCGGGCAAATGTACGAACATGCTGTCAGTGTCTCCGTACACAACTTTAGCGTCCCATTTACGGGTTGACTCCACCAATCTGATGGCCCGTTCCAAAGTCTCGCGAGCTTTACCCAATATACTGTCGCCAACCTCGACGCAAGGCATCCGACCGCTGAAGTTGGCAGAAGTGTAGCCGTACGTCACGTTGGCTATTAGTTTCAAACCCAATTGTCTCGCATTGAGGAGTTTCTCAAGACCGCGGTCCCCATTAACTGCTTTCAAAGCATTTTTCACCATGATCCTGGTGCTCAGTATCTCGTCCAACATCCTGAATGCAGAGCAGAAAACTAATCAAACCGTTCAAAATACAACATCAAAATCTGAAAAACCGTACTGAGGTAATATCCCACGCCGTACTTCAGAAGTCACAAAAGCAATGCCGGTAGGCGAGTAATGAATCTTTCCCTCGAGTGACTTGAAACGAAAAAGATTATAACGGTGGAATAGGAATACAACCAACAATTAATATGGACAAAGTGGTACCTTAAGTAATGCCGGGGGAACTTTCAATGTGGTGCACCCAAAATCGAATGGCTCAGATCTTTTACAAAATACAGGACATAATTAATAACAAGTTGCAATTCAAAATATGTAATCTAAAAACTCACTTTCCATGGTGTTCAACACGGCCTAAACATGTTGAATAACAGTAGTTATACGCGATGACCATTGACGGATAAAGCGATTGAAAATCCAGCACGACAACAGGGTGCGTGTAAAACCGCGATTCCGGCTCAAGTATTAATTGAACACACTCAGGAGCACGCATTCTACCAAATGTAACACCATAATTAGGTCCAACTCTAGATAAGGTCACGCGGCCAACACCTACGTTGCCCTTTGCAGAACGCTCGGAGACACCGTGATGTAATTGGCCGCGGTCGTCAACCGATGCATCATCGATTCCACTCTGAACTATACAAATTTTAACATTACTCCAAAAGCCCTGTCACCACTTTTATCATTCATTTGGACATTCACCTGGGAGCCTCGAGACAGGACATCGTAAAACAATATTCCGAATAATTTGGCCAATTCGCTGGTGCGCGTTACAACGTCCAGCTTTTCCAATAAAAGGATATTTCCTTCTGCTCGCAGTGCGTAATACTTGATTGTTTTCCATCTGTGTGAAAATAATACGTAGATAATATCATGTAGTAAATAATGTTTACAAATAAAAATGCTAACCTGTACAAGTCAGTCTCGTGATCGAACCAATGTGTTAGCTTCTGGTACGGAAGTTTGGCAGTTCGCTGATGAAGCACGTGGAAAACCACATTTTCAAAAGTGTACGATGTCAGAGTAACCTTTAGGAAAGCAAAGAAAAGTATCAATCGATTAGCAATTATATTATTTTTGCCATTGTTTTAATACCTCACCTCACTTCTCATAATTCTCCACACGTTGAGAACGATCCGACCGCGAATGTACATTTCGCAAGTCTGGCTCACCAACTCATCATCATCAGAGATCAAATGGCTCCCTTTCATCTCATCTATGTAAAGAAAGAGCTCCGTGAACAGGGGTGGGTAATGGCGACCACAGTTGCCCCAATTAAGATAAGCACTCACCCGGTATCCTGGAGATTTTATGCGCTAGGGTGATACCCAAAGTCTCCGCTCTTTCCAGCAAATATCCCCATGATGTCAGTTGAATTTCATATCCCAGGATAATGTCAGGATCAATACTGACGGCCCAAAAATAATATCTTTATAATTCACCATAAATTGCGCTATGCTATGATTAACATGGCAATACATTCTATCACATACTCTGTCACCAGTTTAGTAAAATCTTTTATCAATTGAATTTCACAGGATGCAATTATAACGTTTGCACCATCAAATCCAGCCCTTTCCAATACATTTCTGTCAGTAAATAAAATAGACCGACCAATTAATTTCATTATACCTGGGTTGAATTAATTACCATCAATTAATTTCAAACCTCTTAAAATATTCTTTTCTCTCATCCGATATGATGATTCCAGTTGTTTTCTTCGATGATCCTCCAGTAACAGAATGAGGTACATCACTTTTTACATGATAAAACACTGCACAGATCTCATCGAAGCGCGGATCCGGACACAGATTTTCTCGTGTCCTAACGTGCAATTCCATACTCATCAAAGTCAGGCCTTGACACTGCATCAAGAATCACAATAATTAATGCACGCATCTCTCTATTGTTTTATCTAAACTGAAAACTTACCTCTACTGTAGCCCGAGCACCGGCAATGTCATGCGGAGAAACTTTGAAGCCATACGTATTATTCAGCGTAACACCATCGATTTGAGAGTTCCCTCGGCTGCCATCTTTTCTACCCTTCATACATACATATACTCAACATTAATACCTGCTAACAGCTACTTAGCATACTATAACATAACCCACTTTGCTTGCTTGAACGACAAGGGTTTTTCTCCTAAGGTTATCATCAAAAGAAAGTCTACGCTGCTTGGTTGTTTTCAATCGAAGGGATGACTTTTTGGTCTTCACGTCTGTAGTCGCCGTGTCTTCACCATCGCTGAATGATCTCTTCAACTTACTAGCATCCAATGGAGACAAATTTGTACATTTTGTTCGATTTACCGGAGTGGAACACAATGCAGCAAATGTAGTGTCTAACACAGGTGATGGTCTCAATAACAGATTTTGATTTTGTGACGTGGTGCGAATCGGGGAAATTTCAATTGCGGGTAATTCAACACGCTGCAACTTAGGGGAAAGATCACAAGTGACCGGAACTTGTTTTTGCGTTTCCATAAACCACCTTTCCACATCCTTTCTAGATGGAGGAGGTCTGACAGGTTCAAACAACGAATACTTCGGGGTTTGTGCCGCGGCTCGTTCCGAGTCCATCGCATCTATCGAAAGAATCATTTTCCAGTTTTCAATGCCGGTATTTTGAAACCGACCTTTAAACTCTGGTAAATCAGCAGTCAGGTTGGATTTCAACCTGAGTACACGGCCACCGACTTCAAGGGCTTTCACGGGAACATCTTTGGCGCAACTGAAGAAAGCATCCTTGTAACGCGCATTGGGAATGCCATACTCCGCCATGGTTTTCTCAATGTGAGTGGAACTCGGTGGCAAAGGACCATATTGGAAGATCTTGGTCTTCGGAACAATTGCGACATCTGTCTTATCTATTACAGTTTGCGAGAATGATTTCACAGCTGAGTATTCGTAGAAACTCTCAAATCCTTGTGATATTTGCATCCGTGTTGGTGTGCACGGCTGAATGGCCGGAGAAGTGCTTCGGGATTCGTTGATGACCATCTGATGTTCACAGTTTTCTGACGATGTCCTTCCAGCATCTTCTAAACTTGCCGATGTCACGGTTGACGGACGATTTAACGTGTCAAGTTTACTATCACATTTGGGGAATATAAAACTCATTTTGCATAATGTATCGTTGAATTCTTCCGCAACTGTCTTCTTTGTGGCCCAATAATCAGGAACTTCTAATTTATCTGGAACTCTCGAGGAATTCACCAATTCCTTCACATCAATATTATCAGTAGACACAAAACTCTCGGTTCCTTGAATTACTTCGCAATCTTCAACTACACTATCTTCTAAGGGAATTAATTTGCAATCTTTATCTTCAATAACTACATTATCTTCTAAAGATGGAGAATTAATCACATTCGTTTTCTCTTCACTTTCCTCTGGTAATTTACAAACGTTTTCATCGTCATTTGTATTTGGTTCAGGCAGTCTCCTTGTTAAGTCCTCCGATAGTCGTTTCACTGCCGGAAATTCCTTGTCGACGCGCTTCAAAAGTACCTTTGCTTTGGACGGTGAGTGATAAAGACAACCAAACAGCTTGCAAGTGCTAACATCATCCATGCAAAATGCTTGAGTATCAGGAATCCGCCGACCTTCATTCTCGTACAGGTGCGTGAATTGATTCGGCCCATAATTTACGCTGGCGCGCTTACTCCGAGTGACCGCGATCCCGTCCATCGAAGGATTCTCAGTTTCTACCTTACATCTGCCTCTTTTAACGCGCCTTTTGTCATTTTGTACAAGTGTGGCGCCTTTTTCACGCAGTTTATCGATGCACAGTACTTCTTTACCGATTGCTTCCAGGGCCCGAGCGTGTACACCACGAGGAACTTTCACTTGAAGCGAACCGATTTTACAAATCGTTTCCAACTTCTTCGGGCCAGTTGTGCTACAAACTTGGTTATTTGCAGCAACTTCGACAATCGGCTCAATGTCGTTGTTCAAATTTCTTGGTGAAACTCCGTGTTTCGTCACTATTTTCTTACACCTGAATGGCTCGGAATTCTCCGCCAGTACTTGATTGTTCGTTCTTTTAGCCAAAGATAAATTAATCTTCCCTGAAAATATATTTTCACTTAGATTACTACTTGCGTTCATTATTTTTGCATCAACTATATCAACTGTGTAGTACTTTTGGGCCGTGGCAGGACATCACCGGGGCCATCAAGCTGAGGAATCACTTCCTCGTCATTTTTCCAATCCCAAGTATCTTGTATACTCGATTTCCTTTGAATTGATGATAACATTTATTTTGGTTAACTCAATCCAAACATATTTCTGGAATGATTTACGCATGCGACTGTAATTTACTCATTGTCATCAGTCACAAGAAACGTTTCATCTTCGCATCCAGGGTCAACCTGAGTTTGCCAATCCTCTTGCGTCCACATTAAAGTTTCATCATCCGAGTCATTCTCTTCATCTGTTTCTATGTTTTTAGCATGCTGAGTCTGCTGCGTCAGCCAAATGCTACTGCCAGAAGATTGTGAGCTCGCGAGGTTCTGTAAAATTTCTGCAAGTTCCAGGTCGTTGCCGTCCACTATTATTGCAAATAAACATAATTATCGTGCTTTGCTCAATCCCACAATTCCGCACACATTATACACTTACAACTTAAATTTGCCGTGTTTTGGGACCCTAGCGTGCTGCCAGGAAAACTTAAACTGAGAGCCACTTCTTCATCAACCACAGTTTCATCTAAATCTGCCAAATGCCTTTATGTTACAACCACATGTAACAACTCAATGGTGAAACCGCGTTCTTACCCTGGGACAATTCCATATTTTGAACTGATGGCTGACTTCCTGTCTGTTCGGCTTCAATGCCGGAAGATTCGTGTGATTGACTCGTCAAACAGGAAACATCTAACGATTCACTCTGCCTATACAATACTTGTAACCCTCATTTTCCAGCCTGAATTAAATGGAAATCTAGCATTACAGTTATATAAGAAATACTTGCAATTCTGTCAATTTCCTTTTTAGCTGCTGCAGAAAATACTCTTCACTATCAGTAGGCAGCGCATAATTTCGTTCTAAATAATTAATTGCATATTTAAAAAAAACTAGCAACTAAAAGTTAATTACATCACACAGTATTATTGGAAATTCACCTTGTGAGGGTGGCACTGACATCTGGGAATCCAGCCCATTTTGTCTTCTACGTTGTCGTTCATCCTCCCAAATAAAAGCTATGCCAGGATTCATTTTCATCCCTGAAATATCTCTTATAAGCTCCAATCATATCCCACATCAATGTATTTTTACTTCAATCATATACCTGACATATCGCTACGATTCAGAATATCCGTCGCAACGCAATCTACTTCAAGGTAACATGTGCTTTTTAAAACAACCATGTCGTCAAACAACATATGTCTACGTACAAGGACATTTATAATCAGAACACAATAGTAAATTATTTTCAAACACGGACATAACTTACTCCGGAATATTGTACGGATCCCAGATGACATTTAAATTGCCACAATCAGATGATGGACTCGACGAAGGAGGCTGATATGTTGGATATGCACCTAATACTGAATGTCACATTAAACCATTAACAACAATACTATCGTGTACAAATATTACATTACTTTAATACCTATTTTTCTCCTGAATTTCACTTTAGAAAGTCGAACCATGTTCATTCCATATAAATTGTAATCAATAAACATCTGCAAAAGAAACCATATCTAAAGCAATTGTAAAATATTCCAAAGCAATTCCAGTCATGGTGGCAAAAATGTAAATTACTTGCAAAAGATACGGTATGTGTGCAAAATACAGCTGAAAATTGCGGCTCATCACAGCACCATTTTGTAGCAATTCCACAGCTCTAAAAAACGTAAAAAACAATGTTCAAAATCTATTACATGAATGTAACGCAGTTGCAAAATGACTACCATACTGACTTCTTCACTATATACGGGTTATAAAAATATATCTTCAAAAACTGGTGCTCTTTCCTGTGGTACCCATAGAAAGGTCTGTAGCATTGAAAAAGATGTTACAGGGTGAAGCATAAGAATGAAATAATACGCACTCACATCCGATTGACGAGTTCAATGTCGTGAACGTGCCGAGTGCCAGCATCGGCAGCTCCCATTGAGATGTTGATGGCCTTGTCCAAACTACAGGCCAGCATGAATAAATACCTCTCTTTTGGTTGGGTCCCATCATATGGGATATAGACGTATGGAAAGACTCCATGTACGTGCAGACACGTCTTTTGACCTAAAGATGAGAAATTTGCCAAGTTATAAACGTGCAAATGACTCTGCATGATGCAAATATGAAATATAAACCACTTGTATAAAACCTTGTAAATGCAAAATATTAATTAATATAAAAATAAATACAAAACATGAACTCGGAAAAATTATGTGCAAATTTATTACCAGCAGGAGTCGATCCAAAAATTCTTATTACTGGAACTTTGGATATTTGCGCCCCACGAAATTCAGAATAAATCGCATCAAAACCATTGATTGGGTTCTCGGAGTAAAAATCCGCATTCACGAGACGAACAGCAAACGACATCTGCAATGAAATATCAAGAAAACGGCTGCAATTTTCGTCTGCTGAAAGGGTGATTTATGCCAAGATTTATGTATGGACGGTCAACAAGTTTGTACATGCTCACCTTCAGAGTTCAAAACTCCATTTGAATTTTTCGCGCGTTTTCTTTCCATACGTTAACCATATAATTATGGATTTGCGTCCAGAAAGATTGCATACTTCACAAAGTAAATAAACAACATTGAAAAACATAACCAATTATAATAAACAACGTGAACATCTTATCTTACAAAGTAATTTACAAATTCCGGATGTCAAGTATCGAATATTATAGAAACACGTATCCTGCAGTGGCGACATCTAGCGTTAAACGGACAATTTATTCGGAATATTCGCAACTCCACCGCGGTTACAACGTTCTAAATTTGTTATTTCGTGTCATTCCAAGATGATCGGTGATTTTAATTAATAACAGCGCATTTCCTAACCACTGTTTCTTATTCGGATTCCCATTTGTATACAAATAACAAAAGAGAATAATGTTTCAATTAGTTGCGCCATCTCCCCGTCGATGGCAGCACTGAGCTTGTATCGGTACGTATCGGTATCGACAATAAAAATACCGGTTTTACGGAACGAAGATGGCCGAAGGTGTTGATCATTGGCTATTGATGGGCTGCTTTCAGCCTGAAACCCTCTCTAAATCGACTCTAACAGAAATACTTAAAAGGGTATTGTCGATTTCTCGTCTTTGTACACAAATTACAGTAAACAATTGTGAAAATGAACAGTGCTTTGTGATGAAAAAATGTGTCAAATGGTTGGCGTTTTGCGCGCAATATTCAAAAATCGATTTGGTTAATTTATTGCAGAGAAACATTTACAAATCTCTAGTGGAAAAGTTGGATCTGGTGGATAATGAACAGCTATGTAGATTTTATCATCGGTTTTTGATGCCTCAACCGCAAAGAATGTACGGAAATAACAGACGTGGAAGAAGAATGTCTAAAATGCAATCCTCTCGTAAAAAAAGAAAAGTTTCGGACCAAAATTCATGGTAAAAAGGAACTCATAGGAAACCATAACTTACTAATTATAAACTAAACCCGAAAAGGGAAAACCTGCAAATTTTGATTGGCAGGTTTCATCAAAAATGTGTGTATCTTAAATATTTGCATCCGTTATCAGGAAAGATAATTGTGGATTTTCTATGTTCATGATTTGAATTAATGCACTATATTTTCCCCACATTTTAAAGTAATTTTGCTTTGTTTATTCGGACCATCAATATTTCGGTTTAACATGAAACCGTGAATATTATTTTTGTGGTTGATTCATGTGATAATACCTTGCAGTGGAAATGAAGGAAACAAGAAATTTGCACCCAATTCAACCGGATTCAATCTCAAAATTGAAGCCCAACCTAATAAAATATTACCACCATCTTCAAAGGGAACGAAGTCGGAAGATTCAACACGGAAATCACGAAAAAATAATAAATCGGTAATATTCTGATAAGGGGTATTGAACTATTCAATTACATCATTTTTAAAACTGTCAAAGGATAAATTAATTAACATGGCAACAATAAAAATTATTAATTAACATTGTGTGCGTTGGTACACTAAAATTAATATTATTCCTTTTACAGACAACTGCAGATAACGATTATGACAAGGACAGCAAGCGTAGAAAAATTACATGGCCATAAAATATTATACTGTGTACTGACTGAATTATGAATCGATAAAACGTGAATTACGAAATAAAATAATATGTGTACAGAACCTAAGTTTGTAAATAAATACGCATTTTCTCACAATGACTCCAACTATTTTAATTATATTGGCGCCAAGTTGGCACATACCTGCGACCAGGGGGTTGAAAAATGTGGCAGAGTTGAACTTTGAACCGCACCGAAGCCGTTATTGACTGTCACGTGACTGGTCCCACATTCCAACCAATTGCGATCGAGAAAGAGGGCGTTCCTTTCATTTCGATCGCGGTTTTCTAATTTTTCACGTAATTTTTCCTCGTGGTGTCGTAGTTCAAAATATATTTAACTAACCGTGGTAGTTCATCTTCAGCTGCAACCTGCGACAACAAAGACAATGGACTAAAAACAACTCGAAGAAGAGTTTTCAAAATTTCTCGGCAACATTCGAATGACCTTCGTTTTTCGAATACTGTCAACAGACTTGTAAGCATTTTACCACAGTGATTTTACGTAAGCACAAAAAATGTATAATTGTCGTCGAGGAAGGAAAATACCAACCAGAACGATACGAAATTTCAATCCATATTACAACAATAGACGCAACTTTCGTCATTCTCGCAATAATTCAAATAATTATAATCGAAAACGGTTCCAAAATGGTGATTATCGCAGCAATGATCGCAGCGACGATAATCGCAGAAATGTTGAAAATAGCGATTCTGCTTATTTTGCTCCAAGTTTTGCTCAAGGTGGTTTCAACCATTGTTTCAACCCTATTAGTCCAAGTTTCAACCAAGGTTTCAACAACGATTTTAATTTCAATAATGATTTCAATGCCAGTAAGCCATTGCTGGTTAATTTCTTTCCTGATGAGAATTCCAGAGAAATTATAGTGAAAGAAGAAGTTGCCGATCTGCAACCATGGGATTTGAGGAACCGCATCAGCCACAGAAATCCCAAGAACAAATTGCAATATCCACATGCGAATAATGAGGAATTGGAGCATGCAAATTCCACCGATGAGGTTCTGGCACCAGTAGTTGAGGAACCAAAGCAAGAGCGTGCACATGTTGCACCAGTGTGGTCTCGTATCTCTCCACCAAAAACTCAAATTGAAGTTGAAACTGAAAATGAAGTGGAGACCGAAAACATTTTGTCTGAATTTGTGGTTATTGATGAAGTGTATAGTGATGATTTCATACCTCCAATAAATCTGGACGTTTGGGACATTCCTGCACCAGGTGTTACCCGTAGAGTGACTACATCTGCACCAGTAGAAACATCACAGGAGCGTTTTGATGGCCATGGTGCACTTCCATCGCCTACTGTTGTTGATGGCCCATCTGCTGATGCTGATGACTCTGTGATATTTGTTGGTTATGGAAACTCGTCTGCTTGTCATGAAACGAGTGGAAACTCCAACCAACCTCATTGCTCCAACTTTGTGCAAGATGCGAAGAATGTATCTGAACTTGCCAAAGCCAATGGTGATAACTCGATAACATTTGTTGGCGAAGGTGATCGATCTGTAATATTTGTTGGTAGTGGAAACTCGTCGACTAGTCACGAAACAAGTGGAAACTCAAACTTTGCAGAAGATGTTGCAAAGAATTTAGCTCAAGAAACCCCAGATGACAAAGTGATCCCTGAAGTTTCTGCCAATCCAGAGCCGGTTAAGGTGTATGCAGTAAGTAGACAAAAATGATGTTCAGTTGGTTCCACGGGAGGGTAACTATAATAACATTTTGATTTTATCTGATTGGCTCTTGAGGATACAAGTGTAAATTTGTATAATTGATTTAAGTACTTGGAGCATTGTTTTCAGATATCAGCAGCGGAAACGAAGGACAACTGCGACCCGGAGTGGGAAGTCATCAAGTTGCTGCAAACGGATGATGAACGGTACAGGGCCGTGAGGAAAAGATGGAAAAGCTTAGAGGTGCCGGACCCTTTCCGGAACCTGACCCATCACGGTTACCGCCAAGCCCGCTGTCCTCCTCGACCCGGTGGCCACAAGAGGACCATGTCCCAGGCCGATCCATCGGGTAGCAACTACCAAGAGCAGAGACCCGCAAAGAGGCAGCGTATCGTTGGATCTTGCGTGGACATCTTCGACACGAAGTTACGCGCCGAGGAACAGAGTTTCCAGCAGACTGCCCAGAACCTGTTGTGCGAACAGCACAAAAATGTTATCGAATTGACCAGATATCGGCCGATTGCTCAGTGGAATCCTTTCATGTACAATCCGGACACGGTGGTGAGACACAAAATCCGCAAATGCGTGTCGTTCTACCAATCGCAGATAGAGATGGCAAGGGCGAAACACGAGCAGAAGATGGCCAAGCTTAGTAAGCACCGGCAAGAGGTCCTCCAGTTTTACCAATTTTACTCCAACCTCAAGAACTCGGGGGACGAAACAAGAAATTCGGTTTTGTTGAACGAACAACAACTGCGAGCCATCGAAGAAACTGATTATATGCATTCTCTGTATGAAAATTATTACCGGTGAACTTGTATTTTTATACTGTTTAAGACATTTGTTCTTTTCTTGAAATGGTTTCCTTGAAATTTGATGTTCATGTTGATCTCACAAACGATATTTCATCAGGCCGCTGATGACATGTTCAAATTTGTTGCCTGAAGAAGGCTGTAGCTATTGTTTTTCCTTAATATGATGAAATGTTTCTTTTATTTTTTTGTTGACAAGATTCAATAAAACAAAAACGAATTAAGAAAGTACACGTTGAAGTTAATTTTCAAATAACGCGCGGTTAAAAATCAAATAATTTAAAGGACTACCGCCCTTTCAATAGCACGCTGCAGCTTGAACGGGTTGCGGTTTCCGGCAAAAGAGGCGTAAGTTAAAACTCGTGGTTAAAACTATGCCTGTGCGAAAAATGGCACGAGCGTCGTAGCAACAACGGCCATCGAACCATAAATTCCAAGAGCTCCATGGCAACGAAAGTTGCGTGTTTTTCCGAAGTAATCGATCAGCATTCGACAGGCCTCCAAGGAAGAATATAGTGATGGCTTTTTGCAATGATTCGCTTTTGTCAAATAGGCCTACTTGTCCACTGGCTTCAATAACTTTGCGCAGCCATCGATCCTCTATGTAGCTTCTGGACTATGGAAGGTGGTTGGAGCTCTGGACAACAAGTTCCATCTGGTAATAAGACAGCATCTGTTGTTTTTAGATGGTGTCGTACAGTGACCACTAAAGATAAAGAGGTCATCTTTCTGCACCTTCAACCAGATCCTCCTGTAAGGAACCACCACGAGGTTCTTTTTAATTTTGCTTAAATTGTAATTTCTAATTGCATATTTAAATCAGGTTGACCCTCAGGAGGTGACATTGTCTTGGAACCCGAAGTGGAGACACTACGAGTCTTCTAAAGTGGATGTACCGTGCGGTCACTTCGGTGGGTCGCAATTGGCCATCGGCAGCTTCCACTATCCATGTGAACCTTTCGCCATCACACCAAATTCATTTGAAGTTAATCTGTTTTTGGAAGAGGGTACAATGTCAATTTAACCATTTTATTCCATTTATATACAATCAGTGTTGCGTGTCTCATCGTCAGTTCTCCTTTCAGATGTAGAAGAAGACCTTTTATGCGCAATGACATCAAGTTCCTGGAGACACGATGACATGTATTCCGATATGAACCAATTAAAGCGAACTTTTAGTTGGTCCGGTTCGCCAAAACCCCATGGACAATGTATACCGAAAGAGTTGGACACGGTCACCGGTACCAGTGAAAAGACCCAGATGGACATTCTCTACCGGCTCTTGAGATCCAGAGATGATGAGATTGCGCAACTCAAGTTGGAAGTGTCTCAGTTGAGGACCATGATCCACGAGATGGCGGAGAACCGGGGAAGACCTCAAGCAGAAGCATCCTTTTTTACGCATCACGGTGTTCAGCTTTCAGATCGGGCCACGTCTCCGGTAGAGGAATCTACAAACGGGGATGACTTCAACATCCGGGACGAGATGAAAATGTTGCGGCACGAACTTGAATCGGCGTGCGCAAAGAACGAAGAGCTCAGCAAGGAGATGGCCACGTTACGCCAAGAAAACATGTCTTTGAGGCGGGTTCAAATCAAAGATGCCATGAACACCGACGATGACGACACGAGCCACAGATTGGATTCCGTGTTCTCGTCTATTTCCGACACGCCGGTAAAGTCCCAACGAGTAGGAAAAATGTTTTAAATACATTGAACCTCTTCAAATTGCTTTTGCATCTGCGTAGCGTAAGGTGTCCAGGGAGAAGAATTACGCACCGGCTGAATCCGTTACCACGAGCGTAACTTCGGATGAGGAGGAGTTTCTGTCTTCAGTCTTCGGCAAAGTGAGGAGTGGAGTTCAGACAGATATAACTGCGCTATTCGGTGACCCCAGCTTCTACGATAACAGTGAGAAGCTGAAAGGTTTGCGGAAAGCCACAAAACTCAATGCGGACAGATTGCGGTACGGCAAGGGGAGTACTTCGGCAACTTGTACGCGTAGTGTCCAAACTGTCTTGAATGTAATAATACTCAAACTGTATGTAATGTCCTGTGTTTTTACGTTGAAGATAACCAAGATGGAGGTGGGAGTGACACCGATGAATTATTGGAAGAAGCTCAACAATACTTAAACGGTACATTGAAATCTGTAATTCCATTGTTGTACAAATAATACAATTCCAATGAATCACCTCCACTTTAGGACACTCAGCTGACCAAGGTCATCAGGGAATTCATTCCAACATCACACATAATTGGACTCAAAAATCTGAAAAACTTAGGCCAAAATCACGTAATACATATTTTATTACCTAAAATCTGATTTATTCCGTACTGCATCGAGTCAATAATTTCAGAAATCAACCTTCCATTCCTTCCCAAGTCTCCAAAAGAAATTAAACTTGGTTCAACAGTGAAATATTTAGGATATGGAGGTCGAATGTCTCAGGGTACAGTGGTGTCATTTGATACTCTAAGCGATTTGGTCACAATAAGGTAAGTTACCTGCTATAACGTGGACGACATCGTTTTCTTTAATCGCTGATCCGGTTTCCGTACTATTTTTTCGAAGAAAACTCCACGGAGGAAGCGGAGAAACTGCAGTGCCTTTCAAGAAAATCGTCCTCGTCTTGAATTCATGACGACCCGCCATTTGTACTGATCACCACGCCCATAATGTTCCTACTTCATCCAATCAGAGAGAAGGCCTCGTTTAAATATTAACCGTTGCGTTGTAAACGATTCGTCGGAAAGATTTCGAAAGCTAGCGTGATTGGCTATTGACGCCAAATGACGTCACAATTCGTACTGTCTCGCGAGGAGAGAAGGCCATTGTACTTTAATTCGCAGTGACGTCACTGTATTTAGTGTAAGGAAAACGGATACATATTTCAACTTGATATACATAATGCGTTCATACCAAATTCATAGAAAACTGCAATCGCAAATGACGGACAAGAACTAGGTTTATGAAAAGATATCTGTAAAACCTGAATCTGTAATTCACGTTAATGATTTGCCTTAATTCATGTTTGGTATTGCATGTTTTAATTCAGGTATTTGATGCGTTTTTAAAATTGTGAATAAATTTGTACAAAGTTTGCGAGTGCCTTTATTTAAATTCCCGACCGACGAACCCTTCCATAAGGGGTCCGCGACATTTTGGGGCCGCCATTTTGGAGCCATATATTTTGGTGCAGGACATTTTGGCACCGGTACATTTAGGCGCCTGCGAC
>JAQIWR010000050.1:0-36253 GCA_034695945.1 Glomeris hexasticha
CCTTGCTTAACATGTGATACATAAAAACAGCCAAACCGTTGTGATTGGAGGACGGGTGGGTGGTGTTGGGTTGGAAGAGGGTGGCTGACGAATGGTGTGTGGGAGGGGTGTGGTCGACACGAAAGTGTCGCCGGAAACGCCATGTTAATGTATAGGAAAGGGGCGTGTTGTGGTGGGCGCGGCTGCAGGTTTGTAGGATTTTTTTCCCCAGCAAAGATGTTTCACATCAAAAACCCCGTCAGGAAACAGCAAAAACCCATCGAAATTTAAAACAAAACTAAACAATTTATTAGACCAACAACCCCTTAAAACAATCAGAAACCCGTGTCATATAAATGACCCTACAAATATAAACCAGTGTTTTCAACTAATAACTTTAATCAAAATACAAAACTGTACACGTGAGCAAAAACCCCTGTGAAATTAGCAAAAAACCCGTCCAACTTAAAAAATGACCGATTCAAAGAAGCAAATTCATTTTTAAAAAGTACAAAATTACAAAAAACCCCGTCAGGAAACAGCAGAACCCATCAAAATTTAAAACAAAACCAAACAATTTATTATACCAACAACCCCTTAAAACAATCAGAAACCCCTGTCATATAAATTATCCTACAAATATAAACCACTGTTTTCAACTAATAACTGTAATCAAAATACAAAAGTGTACATGTGAGCAAAAACCCCAGTGAAATTAACAAAAACCCCTTAATAAACAAACCTTACTACAAATCATGCCTGTTGATTACAATATGTGCAAAATGAAACCGAATTCCATTCTTTAAAATGTCATTGTATTATTCAAAACTCAACCACTTATCAAAAACCCCTCATACCACTGAAGACTTCAAATATTCTACTAAAATATCATTCTGTAAACATTCTAGAACGCACAGCATGTGCAATTCATTCCCATTCCACAACTTTTGGGACTGAAGTCTATGAAATGTTTTACAACAATAATAACATCAATACGTACTCGTATTTCACAAACAAAAATAAGTTTTCTTACTATTTGGGAAATGATCTACAACATTCAAATTGGAACATGTGCATTCCGAGCAACGGTTACAAAGATGGAGAACCGATGACCTTGAAGACGCTGTTCAAGGTCATCTAAATGACATTTTCGTATGAATTCCTCACATGTGACTTCCTATTCAACTGTGGAATAGTTTTTATTCTAATTGCCACCGTTTTAAGGCCATGACTTTTAGGTCACCCTGTATATGTCTATGGTGTAATAACAAAAAAGACATCTTCATTGAGTGTTCTTGTAGATAGATAATTATTTGACCATGAGATCGACAATGGAAACTACAAAATCGAGATGCGGAGATTCACCATCAACCGGATGAACGAGACAAGATGGCGACCGCTCGTCCACTTTTCCGTTTCCCCAACGGTAACAAACAGAATTTCGCTTCCCGTTTCAATAATCCAACCTTCCCCTGTGTATGTCGTAAGCGTAGCGCAGCAACAAAACACCGAACCGCCAAAAAGAAAGCGAAAAACGCGTTAATTCAGGAAAAACGGAAACGGTTTTGTGTTGAGCCGTTCACAAGTTGTGGGTGACGTCTATAAGTTAATTGAAACGACGAAATAGGACGTCGAAAACTTACCACAAGTCCAAGGAGTGTGGATTATACAATTTTATTTGGAAATCGAATAATTCTAAATTGAAGAATCTTGGGAAGAATGATGTGTAGAGTAGCGGCCACGATGATTTGTGATGGTCGGGTGGGGTGGAAGGAGGTTGAGAAGGTGGAGTGTGGAACACGTGATGCATGGTGGTGTTGTGATTGGACGACGGGTGGGTGGTGTTGGGTTGGAATATGGTGGCTGACGAATGAGGGTGATCGTCACGAAAGTTACACCATGTTAATGTATAGGAAAGGGGTGTGTTCAGGTGGGCGTGCCTGTCGTTCGGTCGGATTTTACCCTCGGCAAAGATGTTTCACATCAAAAAGTCTATCATTTGTTTAAATATCTGCAAAATGGTGAGAGGTAGCTTTGTGAAAGTTGAGTAAGTAAACAGGAAGTGGCACAGGGGAATTCCGAAAATCATATCGCACGTGACCTTGGACCTCATGTTCAACGTTTTTCTAATGCTATCTCGTAAACCGTTACAGTTAGGGGACTAGTCCCAATTTGAAAGTTGACGGCAATAGTAAAATTAGTCTAATGAATTTTATTTCACTATTCTTGAGGCGAATTCTGAATTTATTTTGATTGTTTTCCAAATATTATGCAACATGTAGCAGCTTCCCTGTCTTGCAGCATGCCTAGCAGGGAAGCTTGCCCTTGTAGAAGCTGCGAGTCCTATCACAAAATACCAAAGAAATCCACATTTCCCATGCACTTTTACAACTTTCCAACATCGTCTCATTTCTGGAATTGCTTGATCGAACACATGCTCATTTCAGGATCCAACATGACGTCGTAACCTACACATTCCAGCAACGACATAATTACTATATTTCACTTTGCGTTCATTGCAATTGTCGTGGTTAATTTCTGCCAATTTATGCAATAGTGGACAGCAACAACGAAGACGAAATGGCTCACTCCCTCCAAGGGTGCACCATAACAGAGGGAAAACCAAACGCTGCAGTAGATAAAGAGGGAACACCAAACGATGCAGTAGATAAAAGTGCAGTGTTTATATGGGATCTTCATCAACAAGTACATGATGCGGAACGTCAGGTGTTTATTTCCTGACGCGGTTTTCCTAGCAGCCTCCCAATGTGTGGGGGAAGAAGGAGTTAATGCCGTCCCACAAAACAAACCAGGTCCTTCACAACGCAAACTTCAAGGTCAGGTGCATGGTAAGACGAACACATTTATAATTCTTTCGTGCATTGTTATGTGTGTGTGTGTGTGTGCTTCGTCATCTTTCCAGTTGTTGAATTTGCAGTCGCCACCCATGTTCACCACGGACCTCCAAAACACCACCACTTTCAGAACACCAGGAAAGACCAAGGACGGAGGGACAGTAAAGATTATCAACGTACGCGGCCATCGTCGTATCATCACCATGTCGAAAATACAAGTGAAGGCAAACTGTGGGGTTTGGAGAACTAACTTGACATCATCAGAAGACAAATTGTTGGGCAGCTCACAAACTGCAAAAGGTGAGGTTATGCAATTAAGTGGTGGTGCATTTCCATATTAAGCATGCTCAATTTCCTTTACTCATGCAGTTACTCATACGAAGAGGTGAAAGGATCAGTTCTAGGCGCTTTGCCACAGTTTTCGAAGCGCTCAAAAACTTTCACAAACAGAAAAGGCGAGTTGCAGTTCTGTACGAGTCATGAAACAAGTTGTTTCAATACATTTAACAATTACAACGTTCATAGAGGTTCACATTTTATGTTACACATTGTTCAATTCATATTCACGTTCCAATAAAAAATTTCAAATACAAATAACAAAATACGTTCTACATCAACCATCGTATTCCTTACGAAGCGCAATAAACATTCTTACATGTCCTGTCATCCTTATAAACCAAAAGCGCAAACATCGAAAACGCGCAAATACTGTCGCCAGACTCCCGCAATTGTAGTACTCACCAGATACCCCCATGCCATTGTAGTAATTTTAGTAGTACTACTTGACACTACGCCCGCTTCGAATTTCCTGTTCCGCCGTCCTCTCGCAAATCGCGTCCAAAATTACTAATCCAGCAAAAATTACCTGCTATTGAACGTCCTTTTTCATCTCTACACTTCAAAAATCCGTATTTCAGCCAAGGCATGGCCTGAAAATTACGATCGCAGCGTTGTGCAACTATTTTGCATCAAAGGAATTACTGCGCAAAACTTCAGGGTTAACGACATTGGCAATATTGCTGTGCAATATATTGCGCACTAAGTTTCGTTGTCTTACTGCATAATTACATGAAATTTTATTTTAAAATACATATACATTTTGTAAATAAAATTCCATTAATTTTCATTTTCAAAAACAATTATTACATTAATTTTCATTTCAACAAATATTAATTTAATTTCCATTCCAACACACATTACATTAAATGCGTATGACACAGTGTCAAACCATAATGTCAAAGGACACAACTATATAACGGTTACATCTCAGCAATCCCTCAACTAATTAGGCTCAAATTTTTTCTGTGACGTTTTCCAAGTAGTATACCTGATAACATGTGCCAAATATTTTTGACTTCAGTTTCCTAAAGTATGACCATGTCAGTTCAGGATCGACAAACGGAATTCATTAATTCACTACAGACTTCATAATAAGGAGAAGTCATAAATACATGAAAATGTGAACAAAAAATTTCAGAAAATCATAATGTACAACCTACGGATAAATTATTTCAATGACAATTAAATTTACAAGGGCCCAATTGTCGTCATGTTACGGTGAATGTCTGCTATCGGTAAATGTATGTCAAAGCATGTTATCATCGGATTCCATGTCGGTTACGGAATCGACACGCTGTGACAGCAAAAACTTAACGTAACCTAACCGAAAGTACAATTAATAATAGTTTGTTTGGTGAAGTTATGTCAGGTTTGGTTTGGTTCTAACTGATAAATCCGAATGTAAATGCAATTTCGAAGGTCGCGATTACCAGAACGCATTCGCTGGTAATCGCGTACTTCGAATGTATATGTTTTAACATAAGTTACACAGTCGGCCTAATGGTCCTAACACAATCTACAGTGCCCAGTGGTCATAATGTAATTGAAGTGGACTATTTGGTTTAATGGGATTTATAGGGCCTAATGTAATCTAAACGGCCCAATGGTCCTAATTCTAGAATAGGGCAAATTTGTTAATTACGTCAATACATCCTGACATTTTAGCATACGCACAATTCGTTAATTGCGTCACTACAACCTAATATTCCTCATGAATACAGCAATGACCTGTACAGCTCATTGATTACGGGAATGCAACATCAGAATCTACAATGTTGCATATTCGTAAATTACGTCGATGGAACATCCTTGAAGGAGGTTAGAGTAGTATGGAGGGAATTAACACAACGGGTACGCAACAAGCCCCGCCCTGTTTGCCCAATCGTTACCGGCCACTTCAGATATGTGGGAGCAGTCAGAAGCTGACATCCACAGTGATCATGGAACAAACCCTACTGGAAAAAAACATCACATACAGGTGTCTCATAACACACCACGGTTATGGTCCATGCAAGGACACAATATACCTAACCAGGACTGGGCACTTCCAGTCAAATCAAAAGTAAAATGATGTTCGCCACGTGATTGGCTGCCAGACATTGCCCAATCAAAAAGCGCAATCAACATTCTTACAGGTCCTGTATTAAAAATGTTAATTAAAATCGTTCAATGTAGAGCTTTGATGTATCAAACAAGCGCCACCATGCGGCAAATTTTTGAAGCTCAGGGGTGCCCAGTCCTGGTTAGGTATATTTAGAGTCTTATAGTATAGAGTATTGCCAACTAAACTTTGCACCCCATCTTGGAGACGACATTCGATTGGCCGTCCCATAGGAGAGCATAGAGTCGCTACGTTCAGAAATAAAAACGATACATCCACACTTATCCAATCATATCGTAAACGGTATTTATGTAATACTGGCAGGATATACTACCTTGGAAAATTAAAATGCTTTCATTTGTCACCTTACGTTAGGTTTTTTTGTTGCGTTGGCGAATTCTGGAATCGGGAGCTGGTGCACATTGCCCGAGTCCACACATTGGCCGTAACATATGTTTATATTAGACAAACAGAATTTAACCTTACAAATAAAGTATATTATAATTTTCTCAGGTGGAATATGATGCCAGCATTGCATAAATACCATTTATAAAATGATTGAATAGGTGCATATATATGTATTGTTTTTATTTGTTAACATAGCGATTCCATGCTGTCCAATGGAACACACACTCACTGATGGACATCAGCAACATAATTTATCACCTTCAACAGATGTGTCCTTGCAAACGGTACGCTTTGGCTGTATCGGTACACCATTGGTGTATCGGTACAAGGATTGGTATTCGACAATACTCGGACAGCGCCACCATGCGGCAATTTATGCAGCGCTTGTGCATAGTTCGAATTCGCAGAGTGCCTAGTCCTGGTCAGGTATATTGAGTCCTTAATTCTACTCTAACCTCCTTAGGAACATCACATATTGCAGAATATGGTGAATTCCTTAATTACAGTGCTGTTGCGGCAATGTAGTCTATAGAACTTTTCCAATTCCATGAACATGTTGTTTCAAGACAACGTGCCCAAATACATCATTTCATCAACTCTAATTGGTGACATGATATACTACTTATGTGATAATTACAAAACAAAATAATCTGTTACACAACTAACAAATTACATTGCCATCAATTTTATTCCTATCTATTACTATGTGAAACTAGCGGCCTGATACCCCGTAACCCCATCAACCATCGTAGCACGCATTGTGAAACTAGCCACTCAACAATCCGCTTACCTGCTAGAAGGGGGTGTCGATAGCGCCAACGTTATTGGTGGGGCGCTGGAGGTTATGGGGAGGGGGAAAATGCTGGACAAAATTACAGACAACATCCTGCATTTTCAGTGTATAACATTAATAACACCTGAAAACATAATTGGTGTATGTACAATGTTTATAGGCTTTTCTTCTCCATCTGATAAATGATCAGATATTACGCATTCAGCACTTATATGTATATGGCAATGTACTGTACATTCCCACATTGTATTTATAACACCAAATGATATTGGTGCATGTCTATTAGTTTTATAACCTCCTGCTCCAGTGTTCTGCTTAGGACGATGGCGCTATCGACGCCCCCTTCTAGCAGGTAAGCGGGTTGTTCAGTGGCTAGTTTCACAATGCGTGCTACGATGGTTGATGGGGTTACGGGGAATCGGGCCGCAAGTGTGAAAGGAATCATCAGATATTGGTACAGCCATGCAAACTGTTAGATTATAATCCGTTGTCATTGTATTGTGTTGATGGAAAGGATTTTGTAGTATTGAAGTACAAAGTGAACCATGACATCCTGTAAAAGTGGTAACATTTCATACAACTTTTTTCACTTCAAAATTAACTCATTTGAAACATTTCTAACCCAGTTATGTGTCACTTAAGTGCTTAAACCAGTTTACACATTAGTAAATCCATATATAGGTATAATTAAATACTTTATTGAGTCGATGTACACAGATGCCCCCCTTATTACCCTCAATGTTAGTGTTCCACGAAAATCTGGCTGTGCAAGAATTACAACTTTTACAGTATGTAAATATGCTTGGTGTCATAAGTAGATTGAAATACCTTAGCTCTTGCAAATTTATATATAATAACTGGTTTACAACTAGATTTTAGAGGTATTTAAAAGGTTAGCAAAGTTTGACCTGGATTCAGAAATGCTAAGTGGTCTGGATAAGTAAACTGATTCAGTGATACACCTTTCTTCTGCTGCAATGACCGAACATTTTAAAATGTCTCTATTGATATCACAGTCTGAAGGGGAACATAAAATTGTAAAAATAACACACTGAAGATATTCATTCAAAACTGCCTACAGAAGTTTAGAAAAAATCAGGAAACATATTATTCCAAACAAAATGAATTTAAAATTTTTGTTTATGGCAGTAACATTGAATTAGCTCAATAACTTTTAGCTCTAGTGTTCCCCAATTGAGTAACATTAAAGAAATGGCCTAAACTTTGCGAATTTTTAAAGTTTACATTTGAATTCCGGAATGATCTTGGGCTTGAATTACACAGCAGTTCTTTTCGCATCATATGCAATTTATTGCATATTTGTATCCTTTTCAGTTTTTTACAAGGATTTTCAAACATGGGCAGGCAACATGCTGTTGGGGCATTATCTGTTGGCAGTGGATTTCACTAAAATCCATAAACTTAATCTGATCGAAACATGTAGAAAATATAAAGATTAACAAATGTTTTACAAGGTGAAGTACTGCAAAAAGACAATCTGATGAAGTGTACCTATTAGTAACACTTCAGATCAAATACGTCACAGCATGTTTAGCTGGATGCATTGCGGGACATATCATATAATAGGCATCATAACTTGTTAAATAATTGACTTTAACATATGTTTTATTTGGCATTACAGTCGGACTAACAGATGTTTACAGAAAAATTTCAAAGGAGTATCCCACAGCTCTTCAATTGAAGTCAGTAGCAATAAAATGTACCTTCAACATGCACCTAATTCTGTGTAGCTCATGCACATTGTCCTTACAAATTTCAGGAACTGATATGGCACACTTATCAGGAAAGGAGCCATCACAATATGGCTATTCTGCTGCAGAAGAGATATTGGCTGCCGTTGAGACAAATAGTTTCACAGGCAACATTACTCGAAAGAGTCCAGTGAATTATGTAAGCGGTGACGTATACGTCATCATATTGACCCATCCTAAAGATAGGGATTGGAAGGCTGATATGGGTACAGTGAAAAGCAAGAATAGTGGCTTACAGAAAACAACATATGATGTCATTATAGGCGAAAAATTAAAAAGATCTAATGCATTCAGAAGGTTTGCAAATCGCTTGATTCGCCCAATTGACAGTGAGCGTCCTGCTGTAATCTTGCATTACTATGGAGATGCCACCATTGGACAAGAAAGACCTCCTCATGGCAATGCAAAACCAGGTAGCTATGAGCTGAGACCTTTCATAGCTGTTGCAAAGTCCACAATAACTGCCTTGCAAGAACAGTTGCAGACTGGTAGTCGTCCACAGCGCGCATATGATAATGTCCAGATGAACTTGGAGGAAGATGCCCATCGACATGGTGAGAACTATGTGGAACATGAACCCGTTGTTGCTCCAAGAAACTTAAAAATGGTGCAAAATGTTAAATACAAAATGGATAAGGAAAAGAGAATATCTGATGATGATATGTACAACCTTGTGCTGTTATCAAGAACAGAACTACATGATTTTGTGAAATTTGTGGAAGCTGCTCCAGACGTCTTAGTAGTTTGTTATGACAACAATGGTGTTACTTTGGCAAATCAATTGTTACTCTGCAGCAGCAATAATCATGCACTTCAGCAACTTGTATCTTATGATACTACTTTCAAACTGGGTGACTTTTACTTATCTGTAATCACAATGCGGAACACACATTTTGTCAATGACCCAATATTTCCAGTTATGTTTATGCTTCACTCGCGGAAATACGAGTGGATGCATGAATTCTTTTGGAGATATCACGTGGCAAAGGAACTGAACCTGACTGCTTCTGGAGCTAATGTACCTATTACAACAGATAGGGAACAAGCACTGGTAAATGCAATAATGACACACATGCCAGCAGGCAGGCTTGTCTTCTGTCACATTCACTTAATAAAGGATGTAAAGTCGTGGATCAACAGGAACAAAGGGGAGAGAGCTGATTATCGGGGATACATTAAGCACATCCGGGAGCTGATGGAATGCGAGACGGAGGAACAATTTGATAACAAGTATGATGTGCTGAGGCAGACATGGACACGTAAATTTGTGGCTTACGCAGACAAAAATTTACGTAGTGATCTCCGAAACCATGCTATAGCTGCCAGAACCAAAAGATTTGCAGCATTTCAAAAGAAAGTAGCCACAAACAATATCAGCGAAAGCTTAAACAAAATGTTGAAAGAGAGGAATAACTGGAAGGAATTACCTATCGATGGGATGGTAATGTCCTTATTTTTGATGCAGCAATCTTTATTCCACGAATTTAATCGAGGGTACAGGGGCCTTGGAAATTATCACCTAAAAGACAATGTAAGGAACGCTGATGAATTGCAGCTCTATGGTGTAATGTTCATCCCAATTGAACAAATTGTTTCCAAAGTAAAAGGAGACATCCAGAAACGTCCTCCACCGCCAATAAGATCTGGGCATCAACTTAGCAAAGCATTTTTAGCAAGAGCATGCCTGGACAGAGATTACGTAAAGTTTGAAAGGGGTCTAAGTGTTTACATTGTACACAGTCCAATTACCTCTGAGTGCCACGTTGTGAAATTGGGCCGAAATGCCACCTGCTCATGTAAATTCAAACAATGTTACCATGTTCTAGCAGTTGACATGTTTAGAGGTGTAGACAAGCAACCATCTGTGACAACAGCCAAGCTGTCGGATTTAACTAAGAGTCGTAAACCAGAAGGCAAAAGTGGAAGACGTAAGCCAAGAACGAAGGATACGGACCTAGTGGTAATTGAAGCCCCAGATTCAATGCTAGCATCAACATCGGTTTGCATCAGACATTCAACTCCACAGCATTCTTCCCTGGAAGATCGTGATGATGCTGCTGCGATACTTGAAAGTCTCTCCCCAGTTTATAGCATTGATTCCACAACAGATGCTCACACAGACAACACCAGTGATTTTTCCCCTGTGATGGTAACTGAAGACATTGATATAGCTGCAGAAAACTGTTCACTGAATGGCTCACCTACACATGAAGAGCACGAGGTGGACATAATTCCCAGGCGTCCTTCACCACCACCAACAGCCGAAGAGCGGCGCCAAAATGTATGCCTTTATGGTTTAGAAGCAGTTTCTAAACTTTCTCTAAGTGTCGCTGAATCGCAACTTTCCAATCAGCAAACATATAAATGTCTGCACCTTCAACAAGAACTAGACAATTGGATTTGTGATGATTTCACAATATGTCTCATCCGTGCTCTTCATTGGGAAAAAAGTGTTGTTCGTGTTACTAGCCATGAGTTCAGTGCCATGAGACTTGGTAATTACTTGCCTGTGTTGCGGCGGCTTGCACATATGGAAGCACTGAATAAAGATGTGATGTACGTGGTAATTCTGACAGATATTGATCGAGGTGTGCACTTCATTGCTGGTATTGTGCACTTTGCATTGCGTCAAGTATACCTTCTGGATTCAGCAAATTTTAAAACAGTGGCAAAAGATATAATGCAGGAGTTAGCTAAACTTGTTGTGCTATCCTATGTTGCTGCAGGGGCAAAATGTGATCTACACAAGTGGAAGTTCATTTATAGCACAGACTGTCCAAAGCAGCTAGAATGCAGCAATGATTGTGGTGTGTTCGTTTCAGGCTACTACCTACTTGGAATTCTAGCAAGAGAAAAAACATGTGTTGCTCCGAGTGTGCTAGGGCGCTTGTGGATCCATCATATTTTGTCCACATCACCATTTGGAACCGATGAAAACATTCCTGCAACCATAACACCGCGCATGCTGGAAAAGGTGGCAAAAGCACGTGATGCTATTTCCATGGCTGATATTGCTGGTGTTAAGGTGAGGTATCAAAATACTGAATCTCAAACTATGGAGATTTTGAGTGATGAAAATACTGGTTGGTCAATGTGCCATTTTGGAGATAAATGCATTGGGACACATTCTGGAACACAGGTCTTATGTTTCTTTTGTCACAAGTGGATGCACAAGGAATGTGAAGGTGTCAACACGTGCGGTGAAGAATATTACACATGCAAAGCATGCCATGGAAAATCATCAACCTAATTTTCCAAACATTTGTAGGAAATTCAGACCAATTTGTGAGTAAATTGGCAAGAATTTGGGATAATTGCTATGTAACAAAGACATACTATGTATTGTCATGAACATTGTCCTTGAAATAATGATTAATTAATTGCACTTGTTGCATGTACCTGTAAAAATATGTTTATTGTCTTTGCATTTTTTTTTATGTGGTTAAGTTTTACTACTCGGCTCACCAATGTTTTCTGCAGTGCATATGGGTTAGTTCATTTTTTATAAATTTCTATTCATCAATACAACTGAAATGATATTTTTTTTTCAGAACATTTCAAAAATAAATGCAGGTCTTCACCATTACATTTGTGTACTATTCCTGAAATAATGGGCACATAGGGTGGAGAATCAATTAGTTTTCTGATCGGTGCACCCCTGGTGGAGTTTGATTGCACAAAGAAGTGTGCCTGATTGCCCATGTTTCAAACTCCATATTAAAAAACTGAAAATGATACAAATATGAAATAAATTGCATATCATGCGAAAAGATATATACACTGTTTAATTTAAGCCCAAGTTTATTGCGGAATTCATATTAAATCGTTTGTGACAAATATTGCAATTGTCATAGTTTTACTCAATTGGGAAAGACTGCAACTAAACGTCATTGAGCTATCTCGTGGACATTTAAACTGAGGTACTGGCAATAGTGTTTCTCTTCGAATCAAACACCATTTATTTAATGTTTCTATCATTTTCACTTTATTAATATGGATTTTGAAACATAGCCATTTGGGCATGCTTCCCTGCGCAACTGGACTACACCAGGGGTGCCCCAATCAGAAAACTAATTTCATGCTCCACCTTAATAGCAGTTGTTTTACATGTTTGTGAAATGATCCCTCGCAATATGTTTATTTTAGTGTTCACCGTTTATATTATAATCATTGGAATATCGTTTTTGTTGTTCTACATGCTTGTGAAATGATCCCTCGCAAAATGTTTATTTTAGTGTTAACCGTTTATATTATAATCACTGGAATAGCGTTTTCGTTGTTCTACATGCTTGTGAAATGATCTCTCGCAATATCATGTTTATTTTAGTGTTCACGGTTTTTATTATAATCACTGGAATGTCGTTTTCGTTTTTCTACATGCTTGCGAAATGATCCCTTGCATTATGTTTATTTTAGTGTTCACCATTTGTATTATAATCAGTGGAACACCGTTTTCATTTTTCTTGCTTGTGAGTGCATGGTGTGTTACATAATAAAAATTAACGTGTTTTGCAAAGTGAAATCATTAATGTTCGGATATTTCTTAGAAACTGAATTTTTTGAGTTAAGCAATGAATTGGTGCAAGGCTTAATTGATTGACAATAAATCAGAAACCGGTAGGAATTCCATCTGTACAGAGGATCATTTTTGCTGAGCATGGTTAGCTATGTATGTACATATTAAAAACATGTTTTGATCTGTGAAATTGGTGTTTGTTTATTTTCGATATTTAAATATTTTTCGATACATCGATATGCGAGCCGCCGATGAAAATTCATTGTGCAATCTATATTGCATTGTACTATTAGTATTATCAAGAGTGTATGATATGTCATATATCATACACTCTTGCGGTATTATCTCGGTGTTATTAATTGTATTAGTCTTTTTACATGCTTGCGATATGATCCCTCGCACAAGTTGTATAGTAGGGTGTAGGGTGTCGGACACACTGACTGCACTGCGATCTAGTGCGCTGCGCGCAGAAAAAGTGCACATCTGCAAGGTCTGCAGGGTCTGCAGGGTCTGCATTTTAGTACCACCCGCACCAGTGTGTTGCGCTTTTCTGCGTCGATGAATAGCGGTGGTCGGCGTTGAACGTCGACGCTTGCCGTTTTGTAATGGATGTGGGCAAACGAAATGTCTCTTCGGCGTATCATTCAAGGTTTTTTAAACCACGTTCAAGCGTTCGATACTCGTTTTCTCGACGGTGAAGATCTATACGACAAGGAATTCGTCGTAAGTTTTCATTTAATCTCGTTATCAAATCGCTATTTGCCAGGTGGGCATATATCTTAGGTCATATTACAAAAAAATCACTTTCCCCTTCGCGATTATCTGAAGTACGTAGATTATTGTATTGTAGTATTTGTTTTGAAGAAGCTCCTTGTTAATCCTGACGTACTATGCATTCAAAACATCGATCTCGATTTTATAATTTCAAAACCCGTATCGATTCTTTGACATGTTATTTTTGAGTAAATGGTTAATGCATGCTCACCCAATTCGGTGTAATTATAATACCTACATATTGGAGTAAACTAATAAATTTGACAAAATAACACACATCATTAACATGGTTTTGTCGTCGTTTTACAAGATTTACTAGTTATGATTTAAATTTCACATTCTGGCAATATGTATATTTTAATTTTTAAAACAAAATAGTAAACTTTCTCAAATTTGGGCGATATTTTTAAATTGAATTTATAAATAACAGTCAATACTGCAGGGTTGCTGCTACTGTTTCAAATTAAAGCAGATCTTGTTTGTTATTGTGCAAAGATTTTGAAGTAGCACAAATTGTATCTCATTTTTTGTCTTGAATATGTTATTTGTCATGAAGTGTTTTTATGGTCGAATTTTACTCCACACTTTTTTATAGATATGTGTAGAGAATTCTGGATACGTATAAATAATCGTATATTTTTCCCATTTACTTCGTTTCCAGGACTTTGATATACAGTATAGCGGTATGATGAACTGTAACATTGTTTTTTATAGCGGAAATGCGTCATGCTTATATTTTAATTATTTTGTCATATTTCAGCTGATGAAAGTGTGATTGCTGCGAGGATGTTAGTGGTTTTTGAGATTTTCCATTGATCTTGTTCACAATTATTATATACCAATACATGTATATTATTTTAAGTGTGTCACTGAAAAAGATTATCGATTTTTCTCTATTTGCAACACAGTGATCTACTCTCGCATGTGATATATAAACAACCATACAGTGCTATAAATATTTTGTCAATGAAGTAATACTTTGTATGACAGATTGAGCAAAGTCCCACCTTGAATACTTTCTTCATTTCATCACTACATTGATTTTTAAATGTAATTCGAAATTTGTTCTGTCAGAAATTACATTGTAGATGTTAGGTTGATAAAATATTGTTAACCTGGCCAAAAGGAATTTTAATGGCATTGTTATAAAAAGTTACTTATACTTTGCAACGGTCAACTTGTTAAAACTAAAGGAACTGGGGGAGTTTAAGGTCACGTGTTTAGTGTAAAACTTGACACTGTTGTTGCAAAATTCATGGAAAAAGAATAATGAACTTTATTGGGGTTTGCCGCCCGCTCAGTGCACCAGTAATTTATGCATGGTAATTTGTGTCTTCTTTTTTAATGGCATATTTATTACTGCGTTTTTCAGAATAAATAGGCAGCAAAGTTGATGAGGTCGACTTTGTATAATAAGACGTCCATTTTCTGTCCAGTTTGGGAATTTGGGAAAAGGTTTATGTGCCATCTGTGTCCTATTTGTCAGCTTTCTCACGTTTCCTCTTTTCAGAAAGTCATCAACTTTACAGATGGAAATAGATGAATCTGTGTGTGTATGTGTGTGTGTCCTACTGCCTTCTCAATTCTGAGGGGCTCTGTGCCAAGGACTCTAATAAAAACGAAGCTAAAATTCGCCTTCTATTTGGTAATTTTAGCAACACTGCAAATGGCAGTTGACAACAAACGAAAACCACCAAGTACAATTTGTTGTTTGCTGAAAATCTTTATTTAAAAGGATTAATACCATTGTACTCTGTGGCATACTTGAAAATAAAGTTGACAAATTTACGAATTACACTGGTATTGTAATTAAAATCTTTAAAAAATATAGAAATTAGTAAGTTACAAATATATAATTTAAATTATGTATATGTACTACCTTTGGCACTATGAATTCAAAATGTGCAGTATGTATTTATAAATGAATTTGAAATACTGTTTGTCCCATCACTTTGATATTATTTTTACCAGTTTTCTGGTTTTCTAGTTGACCAGTTTTGCCGCCCACTATTCATTCAATAGGATGGTTAAAATAAAAGAAAATGTTGGAAAGCACATGAAGGTCACACAAGTGTCTTCCCTAAAAGGAAGCAAACGGGATACACCCAAAGCAATCTGTTTTTCAATTCTCTTTGCAAGCAGAACATTGGAACATTTTGTTGAACAGCATTTCTCCAGTCTTCACATTTTTTTTTCCTTTCAGCATATTGTATTGCGAATTTTGAGATACTGTACTTTTATCAAGCTCTTGTTGATTGTCCAGGGGAGAAAACTGAAACTGCGTTTATACTGTCTGCAGTGATTCATTCATATGCAGAGTGGTGTTCAGATATTGAATAGTCGGACCACACCTTTATATTTTGACTGTGTATTGCGTTGTTGAAGTAAAAAATGATGGAAGAGATAATAGGTGTTTGATGAAATCTAGAGCACAGATGAAAAAATGGTGTAATGATTTGATACTTGGGAAAGTCAGTGTACAATATAATCATAGATTTAATTTAGTAGTTGGCTATAAGCAATCTAAAGATTAATAGCTTAGTTGAAGTTTTTGTAGTATTAATTATTGATTTGTAAAAAGCATCAGCAATTGCAAACATTTTATTTTCAAATAGTTGTAATGTTGGTATATGAAGTTATTAATTATCCCGTCTTATTTATTGTTTTGACTTTCAAAATACGTTTACAATAGGTAACTAAATGATTAAATGAGCAAATGATGTTATATGTAATCTCTGGAGTATGGGGGCAGAATAGTTTGAATGTTTTCGGTTTTCTGTGCAAGTTGCGTAGATCTGTTTCTGCATGTGCAAATGCTTTGCACTCTATATACAAGACTGATTTAGTTTCCATATATAGATGCCAAGAACGTAGATTAAATATGAGATAAAAATAAATCTAGGATGTAGGGCAGATGTTTGAAATATATGAAAATGTGATGTATTAATTTTCAATTGGTCAACATTTCATAATAGGAATCATTTACACATCATGAACTTTGCAACGTAGCAAGCAAATATAGTATCAATTGATTGTAACCTTGAGTTGTGTATAAAAAATTGCACTGAATGAATGTCGGTCTTTAATGAATATTTTTATTTTTTTGTTTGTTGTAATGTAGAGTTTGAAGACTTTGACCGACGACCTTAAAAAGAATGCTGAATTCTCAACCAGTCATGGAGAATCTGAAGTTAATCGTCCCAAGAATCGCTATAAGGATATTTTACCATGTAAGTAAAAATTGGAGGACATTTTGGTATATCAAATGTCGGCTAGGATTTTGCGATTAATCAAGTAACTCGTGTGATTGTTTTATCCCATCAGATAACTACACAAGGGTTTCACTGTGTGAGATTGATGGAGTTCCCGGATCAGATTACATTAATGCCAGCTACATTAAGGTTAACGAGAAGGATATGTGCCTTGGGTACAGATTAATTAATACATAGGCTAATTGATGTACAAGTGTTTGTGTGTTGGTTGGCATTTAGGGAGCAAGTGGAACTCAGGCTTATATCGCGTCCCAAGGACCGTTACAGCAAACTTTGGAGGATTTTTGGAGAATGGCTTGGGAGTGTAAAATTCAAGTTATTGTCATGGCTAGTAATGAAGTGGAATGTGGCAAGGTATTAAATAATTTACTAGGAGATTTGCAGATATTTTTCTGGACATGAGAGATTTGTACATATGGCTTTGTTTGACTTTTTGTAGCATAAATGTGAACGGTACTGGGCAGTAGAAAGTGAAGAAAAGACGATTGGGAATTTTACAATCAACTTGGTAATGTATTATTTCGGTTAATTATATGTTAAATATAAGAAATGTATCACTGCTCTTTAAATACATTTAGTGGAAAATAAATGATTTTTTGCAGTCAATGTAGCGGTTGTTATGTTTTTTGTAGTATTTTCAGTTCAAGAAGTAACCTGTTCAAGTTTGATGCAATAAATGCAATTATATTAAAGTAGATTTTAGCACTAGAATTAAAAAAAATGAGTGGGAATGTTTAGGTGCATCAACTTGCTAGCACATGTTCAGTTGATGCATATTTAGGAGTTATATTATTTCGTTGTGTTGTTGAAATTGCTGTCATATTTATTGCTGTGGTGCATATTGACGAATTTTGTTGTCGAAAATTGCAGGTGAATGAAAGAGAAGTGTGTTCTGATTTTTTGGTGCGCACACTGCGTGTGAAATGCGTGGAAGAAGAACGTACAATTGTGCAGTTTCATTACCGTTCTTGGCCGGACCATGGCATCCCCACTTCAGTCACTCCAATTTTGGAATTGGTACGTCTGGTGCGTGATTGCCAATCGAGCGAAGCTCTTCCTGTTCTCATCCACTGCAGGTGAGATCCGTCATTGCATATAATAACGTGTTTCATTCAATAAGAATAAGATTCACACGATTGTATTGTTTCAATTGTAGTGCCGGATGTGGACGTACAGGTACCATTTGCACCATTGATTATGTCTGGGGACTCCTCAGGGCCGGTGTAAGTTTGACTGGATTAATGTCTGGGTTTTGCTGATTTAAAGAATGTGCGATTAATGGGATTTCTCATTGAATTTGACAGAAATTAAATGAGAACTTCAATTTACTTCAACTCGTGTTGAACATGCGGAAGCAACGGACAGCGATGGTTCAGACCAAAGTAAATATATGTTTTCCAAACTTTTGCTATTCCTGAAAAATAAGGAAGGCTTATATTTCAATAGTATGCAAGCATTTCAACAGCGGAAGTCACTCTTTTGTTTATTGTGCTATTAGACATTCTGTTCTGTGTGTTTTCGACCTTGTGATGTTTCCGTTTTCCTCAGAAATATGCAAAAATATGTTATCTGTGTTCTTTGAACTTATTCATTCGCCCATTAATAACGCTATGTAAAAGCATTATATATTATTTTAAATTGCAAATAGACAAAAAAAACAGCACAGTGACACAATTAAATCTTTACCTTGAACACAGATCTGTGTAAATTGTGTTTAGTTGGAATTTAATTACCAACGAAATCTCACAATCTTTTGTGTTTTGTAACATCGTTCTTCACAAGTTTGACCAAAAGTCAATATAGGGGTATTCAGGGTCCCCTTACTTTCCAATATCTCAAGTGCTTACGTTTAAAAAAACTTGGTAATTTCATATTAAATAAAACTATTAATAAAAACAGAAAAAAACATTTATGATTGTCTGCATTGAAATTTCAAGTATACAGAAAATTTCCTCAATGTAAGCAGGTTATACATGGTAGACAGGTTTCCAAGCAATGTAAAGCAATGGAAAATATGCAAGCCAAGAAAGTTAAAATCATGAAGCAAAGCGCTGAGAAAAATTACAACAGCTTGATGCAATTGTTTTGCTTTTTCTGCAGTTTATTAATGCACATCATTTATGGATGATCTTAAAAATATCAAGCGGATGAGAAATAGGTAAGAGTTGCATTGTTCAAAATATTAGTGCTTTCTGTACTACCAAGTAAACTGTTGAACATTGCTGAATGTTTTTTTCTTCTTCTGAAAACGTAGTTAGAGAACTGTGTTCAAGGCGGGGCTGCAATAATGTTTTTAATTTTTTAATCCTCCATTGATTCAATGCCAGTTTCATTTTGGTGCCAAGATATGAGTGGGTTATGATGGTCGTTACTTGTCAGTACCTCCCTGCAAATTTTCAGTGGAGGAGGTCGAAACTGGAAACAATATTACTTCAGTCAAATCACTCATGCACAACCTACGAATAGCAAAATGTCTGCATCGTGGCGTGCTGTTGAGGTGAAGGCAATTTATTATAACGTGTACCATTTGTGTTCTCATAGGTTACATACTTGCACCGTTCTTATGACCGAACATTATGTATACTTGCTATACTTATTATATTGTGTGTATTTCTTTACAGGAGCAATACATATTGGTGTACAAAGCGATCCAGGAACTGTTCGAAAGGCATCTGCGAGTGATCGATAGTCATCCGTACGAAAACGTAGATTTCAGTGGCCAACCTGTTGAAGTCGAAGTAAGTGCCGTTTTAATGTGCTCAAAAATATTTGGATGTGTTAATTATTTGTTAGTGTAATGCTTGGGTGGGTTTGTGGGGCACGTGACTTGTGCGCGACATGCAAGAGGGCAAAATTTTTCGTCTAAGAAATTGATAACATCTTCGTACTTGGCAGCGATCCCAATCATTGTCCTATAATAATAAGACGACAATTACCGTAATGAGGATTTATGAAGAGAGGCAATTTTCCCAGTCTTGCGATTGATTTTTTTACTTTTTTATTTCCTTATTCAGGATGAAAACGACTACATCAGCATAACTGCAGTAGATGAAATGCTTAATACAGGTAAGAATATTTAAATATATGTCCTGTAACAAACTCTTATTTTCAATCTAAATGTAATTTTGAACCTTTGGATTAAAATTGCATAGAAGTCGGTTAGTAGTGTTCCTTTCGGTTGATAGATTATGCAGTATGGGCTTTTCTTTTTCTGACCACTGACCAAGTGCAACAAAACTCTAATACATAGCTCATTTTTACACGGATAAACAGTTGAGAAAGAGGAAACTCAGCAGGACGCTGTAAAAAGTGATTCATCGCAGACTCCTCCCTTGCCAGAAAAGAAAAAGAAGAAAAACGACGATGTAATAATCAGCTCAACCGAAACTGTCAGTAACACGCCTGAAATGGAGAACGTGGTGGAAGTTGAGCGCGAAAAGCCAAGATCGGAAAAAGCATTGAGCCGCGACAACGAATATGGAAGTGTTTGCGATGACCACCAACCCGTGATGCTCAGAAGTGGTCCCAATCTTGCAGTTGGCTCCGATAGTTTCTTGGCCACAAGCAGCCGAACTCCTTCACCCAGCGATAAGAAGACCAGAAAATCATCTCCCGATCTGTCATTGTCCGAGAGCCGAAGCTCGAAAGTGTCGCGAAGGCCGAGCATCGCTCGGCTAAGGGCTTTTTTTGAAAGAAGAGCTTCTCAAACCGGGTCTTCCTACGATTCTGACGACGTCCTCCAAGACGGTGTTCGTCTGAGAAAGTCTTCCGAACACACTTCCAGCAGCGTATCGCCGGATCTTGACCACGTCAAAGAGAGCGTTAACAAGCGACATGGTCAAGTAATGGATCTTTTAGATGAGAAAGAATACAGTGAGATTGTGAGTAGGTATCAAGATGCCGCTCTTCTTGTGTACAATGAAAATCAAACGAGGATGAGGCAAGAAAGAGATCTGCAGCGACAACTTAATCCGCAAGATAATCGTAAGAGCGCGAGCGGATCGGAGAAATTGGACGAAACGCTTCCAAGTTGTTCCTCCGATGACCAAGTAGCAAGTGATGGTGGCAGTGTTCGTAGCATTTACGATAACACTAATGGTGATACAAGTCCGGGGAATAACAGTTGCGCGAGTACGCCTGGACCGGTTCGAAGTCTCCGCGATTCGGAGTCCCCGGGAAAACAGAGTATGAGCACGTGGTACGATACAGAAATGGATGATTCCAGTTCATCACCAGTGGCTAGAAAAGAAGAGGATTTGGTAGGAACAGACCCAAACAGGTTACAAGTTAACACCATTGGTAACGACAACAAGCCGGGAATGTTCGGTTCGCTGTTTAAAAACGGTGGCAAATCTACGGCTTCTATCACGAGGAGTATTTCGATGAAAGTGGGAATCCAAAGTCCTTTTGCTAGAAGAAGAGCTGCTAAAGAGAAATGTAACGTGGCTGATTATTTAGCTGTTGAAGAAGGTGAAGGTACGGATGAGAAAAACAAGGTGGAAAAACGAGGAAATCAAACTTTCCGATCGTTAAAGAATAACTTCAGCTTCAAGAAAAATAATGTAGCTGATCCCGTAGTTACATCTACTCCTACAGGTGAATCTGTTAATTTCTGCGGTAAAGGGGAAGGGTTTAGGACTTACGTGAACTTTGAGGAGCCCTTTTACCCTGGATTGAGAACCCCGCAATCCTCATCACCGAGGTTACTCCGCTATACAAAGAGCAAAGATGAGGAGACACTAAATTTTGACATTTCAACAGCACAACGACCGTTAGAAGATGCTGATAAAGATTCTAGTAACGCGGAGGAGGATTTGAACCTGAAAAGGAGCTCGGTGTCTTTCGCGGAAGAAGTACGCGGATCGATCGAGAACCTCTTCGGAGCCGACATGGACGAATATTGCCAGCAGATAATCCGAAGTTGCCAGGATTATCTGGTTGCAGCCGAATACACTAATTTCACTCCTAAATCCATCAAGAACATAGAATGGATCGAAAACACACTGCGCGATAATCCTCGAAGGGCCATCGTAGACGTGACGTCGACGTCTTCGCAGATCGAGATTTTTGACAACGATTACTCCAATCTTCACGTTGGCAATAACAAGAAGCAGGAGGATGTTGTGGTGGTAAAGAAAAAGAGTAACCACGATTACGAGAAATTATGGTTCGCGGAAAGCCCCAACTTCAACGACGCGTCGTCGCGAAAGCCCGTTGTGGAAAACAAAAACGATGATTTTAAGTTAACTCTGAACGTGAAATTCGATGCTAACGACATCAAACAGAAGGAATCTCATCAACGGAGAGAACAAGATAAAGATACTCATTTAAACAAGACCGTACAGGAATTACAATCTCTCATCGAGGAACTGGAGATGAACATCCCAACGTGCCAGAGTGCCTCGAACGTGACCAGAAATAAGCCTAAGAAGCCTCAACCAGCTCCAAGGACAATTTTAAACACGGAACGGAATTTGGACTTGCCATCTAATTTGGAACAGCGAGAGACAAGTAGTCCGCTGTTGTGCGGGAACGCGAGGCGAGTCGATAGGGATTTGGAGCGCGAAGTACCTTTACGGCAGCAACACAACACGGACAGTGATTTTAAAAAGTGTAATGATTTGAAGCCGAGTGAGGTTCATATTTACGAACGGATATATCCTTTGGAAACTAGTTTAAATCGCAATCGAAATCAAGTGTCGAGAATGGGTGTAGTGAACTTTGACGACGATGATGATGAGGATGATGACATGACGGGCATCTACGGTCAGATTCGGAGAGTTAAAGTTGAAGATGCTGAAGGTTCAGGGATCAAGCCAAAGGCACCTCCAAGAGTAAAAAGGCAATCGAGTTCTTCCAGTAAACGCAGTGTTCCTACGGCTACTTCTTCCGGTTATGTAACGACGATAAATACAGGCCAGGTTTGTTGAAAACTTTTATGGATGGGGAAGTGCTTTTGTAATAATTATAATTGATGATTTGACCTTTATTTTAAATAGAGTGGTACATTGCCAGAAGTTGATGATGATATTCCACCGGTTCCTGTAAAGACTAAAGATGCGTATTTGCTGCCATCAGGTATATACTTTGTTTTCTTACAGAAATTGTTGAAATTTGTACCATTGTAGTGTTCCATAAGGCATTGATTGCTGTTTGTGAACTTATGTTCATAATGAAAGAAAACTGGAAATATACATGCGGTTTGACGGGATAATTAAGTAATTAAATGCGAATGTTTATGAATACATAATTATTGCATTTAATACCGTGATTCATCACTGATCATCTGACAAATTTCCATGTGTGGAACATAAAAAGTGATGCTAAATATGTTTAACTTACAACATAAATGTTAAGCTTTGTCCTATACACAGTAAAACCTGTCTTTGGTGGAATCTCATGGGACTGGATAAAATGTCCACCTAGACAGGTTTTGCTGTACAAACCTAGTCACCTATCGGAAATGGCATTAGTTTTTTTAGTTATACTATGAGTATAATTAGGTAATTGAGGTTTTTTGTTTGCCAGAAAATGATGGAAATGGTTTGGAAGGCAAAGAACGGTTGAAAAGTGACGGAGGATCAATAGGAAAAGCTTTTGGAAAACTCCACGTTGTAAATCTTCTATCTAAAGTAAGACATAGAATTTCATTTTTAAAACCCTGATTTAGGTATATATCCAGTTTATCAATATTGAAAATTCTAAACATTTTTGTACTTTGTTATCTGCAGTTTGGTCTAAAAAGTGATCAGAAAGAATTCGAATCTCCAAGTTCAAGTCCAGGTAAGAGAAAAACGTTTGACTTGTATGTTTTGCTTCATCCAAGGATAAGAGCAACATGATTTCATGCGGTTAGATAGAAACTATATGATCTACTTATGTGCTTGGTGGATGTGGCATTCATGATGGAATATTGCTTTTGTCCTTGGATGTTTCTAAATATGTTTATTGTAACATTTGCAATGATTTTAAATCATTTTACTTAATTCTTATACGAGTATAGACAATCAATCGCCATTGCTTGCACGGAGAGTTTTGCCTGCAACAACATCAGAACTGGGTTCGAATTTATTAGCATTTTTCCCCATGTGATTTTTGACACAGTATTTCCCAATACATTATAATTTTGATTTTACAACTAGGTTATCCTCACCGATTTCCTAAAAGACCTCTTGGCCCTAGGGAATGCCCTGCAAATTAACAGGGTATTTTTATTAACGTCACATGACAAATAGACAACGCTTTATCTCTGGTCCATTTTTATATCTTATTAATGTTACAAGAATTTTTTGGATAAAGAAAAACTACCAGTAGTTTGTTATTGAAATGAGTTCAAAAATTTAATTTTAATTTTGCAACAAGAATCTCTAATGGGAAACATGACATTTAATGTAACGTTTCGATTCTTCTGAATTAGTGATATCTATAATATAAATTTAATTGCAAGCATATTTGGTTCACTGCATAATAGAGGACATGGGTTTGGAAGGAATAAAAAAAGAGAAGAAAAAGAAACTAAGGTGCATACATTTGCATCAGGATTGTTATCGTGGAAAAGGATCTCTGTTGTACGTGGAACAGCTTTTGGTTTTTCTTTCTGTTTTCTAGGAGGCGATATAAATATGTTTATATAATATACATATATGAATATATTTACAAATACATGTTTTATGTATTTCGGACGACGTGGTACAGTTGTGTTATAGAAATATTTTTTGGACGAGATTAGTTTCTAATTTTCTTACGTTGAACGTATGCAGTCAATTGGCAGCATTAAAGTTCCATTTGCTTTCCTTATCTGTGCAGTAGGTTTTAGATGTTTCAAATGACCAACTGTTACTTTCCATTCCACTTGGAAAATTCTCACAAACCGGTGGAGTGACCTCGGTCACCCGCTATATATTATAAAACTATACATAATATTATACGTCCAGTGCCTGTGGTTGGTGCTTTTCTGCAATAAGGGTTGCCCTCTTCTTCCAATGTAATAATGTATTTTGAAATGTATATATTGAATATACAGTACATAGAGTGAAAACAAAGTGGAATACAAAGTGTTGGTTCATTTTTCAAAGTTCATGTATTTTGTGGTGATTTTTGTGAGAGATTTTTGCTGTACGAAGGATCTTTGTTCACCGTGTACTTAAAATTTAAGTTGATTTGGTGCAATTAATGTTTGTTGGTGTTCTTCATGTTTTCCAAGTCAAGGTTTATATAGTGTAATTTACGTTTTTCGATGGTATTTTCAAGTGAACTTTTTCATAAGAAAGAAGTCATATGCCGTTGTTGCTTTAATTATCCTGTAAAATTGTGTTAATATTGTGCGTGATTAAAGCGAACTGATATAGTTTTCTTACACTGTGATGCATAGTGTCAATTATTTCCACATTTTCCTGGATATACATATTCTTTAATATATTATGTATAGTGTAATTTTGTATTACAAATTCATTGGAAAATCAGTTAGGAAATTGATTTAAAAAATGTAAAGTTTCAATTACGCTTTTTATTTTCATATAAAAATATAAAAGAATGCAGTTTATTTCTCCATCGAGTTATCCATTGATTCAATTTGCAGTGAAATAGGTCCTTGCAAATTGTTTAGGGTCATGTTATTAGTGGAGATGCGGGAATGAAGCGCCATCTGGCGGCGATATGGCGCCTTTCAGTCGAATGTGGCGGGAGGAAATAAAAATCTGCGTCATTCGCTATCTGGGTGATGTGACGAACAGATGTGGCTCTCTTTGCTTCGCCCCCTCGTCAATCCTTTAGGATTGCACTTGTTTACCCAAGGTTCATGGGCCGGATGGTAATTAAAACGAATGCAAGTTTTTGAAAGGAACTTTGTTGAAAAACCCGCACTTGGGTTTTGTCATCATTTGGCGCCATAATTGCAAACTCTCATCTCCATATTCAACTTGTGTTCCCTTTTTCGGATCGAAGCAACGGTATGGAGCTTTTGTGGATTATTTTGATCTTCATCGGCAGTTTGCCATTTAGTGTTTTGTCGACGAGATGAACTTTGAAGGAATTGCTAAATTTCTGGCGTCGTTGGAAGCAGTCAAAGAAGTTTCTGGAGAACTTCAGGTAAAGTCTAAAATTAGCATTTTAGCATACTAATACCTTGCTAATACCATACAGTACACTCTTGATAATACTTCATGGTGTGTGCTTGGACTACCTAACTAGTTATTAGTCTAAGGTGTGTGCATGTATACATGCAATTTTTACTGTTGATTAGGTTGATTATAACATATTCTTGAATGTTTGGTGTATTTAAATGCACATGATGACAATTTTATTGCTTTGTTTTTTCATTTGAAATATAAAATGCACCTACTTACTTACAATTATTAAAAATGCACATAATTTTGTTGTGTACGTGTGACTTTTGATAAACTGAATTGAATTTAGTTAGGCAAATTATTACAAATTGTTTCCCGTAATAAATATCTTTCACCTAATTTAAATATGTATTGATTTCAATTAATGCTTATTTGTGTTTATTATAGAATCAACTGGTTGATATCAAACTTGTTTCATTTTAAGTGAAAGTTGCACTACATCTTTAAATAATTGATGTTGTACCTTTAATATTTAAATAATTTCCAGTATTTACTAATTTATTATCCACAAAATACTGAAATGAGCCGCATTTGCATTTAAATGTGTTTCAAAATGTGAGAGATAAAAAACTGAAACTTATTATTCAGGAATGTTTTCATATTTATAGACAGATAGCTTGACTCATTTTCTTGTTCAGATCCAAGTTCAGATCGTGCGATTAGTCATTTTAAAAAATCTGGTTTTTGAGTGGAATTCGTTAAAGCGAAAATTCGTAAATCGAGGCAGGCAGCCTTGTGTATAGTAGGCCTATATATGAAATGATAGGCGTTTATAATTAGATTTGTTGGCTGTACACATTTGCTATTTACCTGAACAGGGACGGTGTCAGCTTAGTGCAATAACTCGTACGAATTCACACAGTATCTCATTGTTATGACAGACATACTAATTACGATAATTACACATGTTGGCTTAGGCCTACATTTTATAAAGAAAAGAAGGGAAAAAAGAGATAAAAAAAGCCTGGTTCAATCAACTCGCATTCAACTTGAAAATCCCCAACCGAGAGATCCTGTTTCGATACATAACTAAGATATTCGTGACCAAGCTGGCAATTTGCGGTGAGAAGAGAGCAAAAAAACGAATATACTGTAACGATCCTCTTCTATTTCAACCAGGGAGTTCCTGCTTGATTTTGAAAAACGGCGGCCATGTTGCGGTTTGGTGGCGGCCATCTTGGATGCATGACGTCATAAAACAATGAGCGCCTTGCCCCTTGCTAATAATAATATTTCCCAGTAGCAGGATGAGTTTTTGGTTTCTTTTAACTTCCTCTGTGCTATACAATACTGACTTGTGACTAATTTTGTAATGCTTTTGGAATGAGGCAAAATGGCGGCTTGTTCTCTTATGTTTGCCCCCTTTCTTCTTTTTTTCCTCTCCGGTTGTGTGAGTTTTCTGTGTATATTTACCACATGTAGAGTGGCAAGTTGAAAAGAAAAATTCCGACAGTGAACTGAAATAAACTACATTTGGGTGGGATTACAGTTCGTAATCTTGTCGCCAGGGGTCGGTTTGTTGTTTCTTTATTTAGGGTTTGTAAACATGTAAATTGAGGAATGCATGGGGGAAATATTCGCGAAAAAACAAACAAACATCAAATCCCCGTTAGATTGTTATCTAAAAGATTGTGTTTTGGGAAATTAAGTACGTAATTTGGTTTAATTTCTAAAATTAATTGCAAAAATAGGCCTAGTTTTTATTTGTCAGATGTCTTACTAGTGTTTTTATACATATTTTTCTATTTTATCTGGATATATAATACAATGTATGTTGTGTAATAGTACTGTTCTGGATAAACGTGTAAAAGCAATTTTATGTGTTTTTGTTGTAATATTTTGTTGATTCAATTAATAAATTGTGGAAAAATAAGTAAAAGTCAGATATTAAAATTGAAACAAACAATTCAGAAGATTTATATTTCAATAATTTATACTGTTTTACGCACGTGATGGTCCGACAATGAAAAAGAATTAGGGTAGCTGAAATATTAAATTAGTATTCGTTGTAAACTTTAGTAAAGGATAAATATAAATTAAATACTGGCCAGCAAAACTGTATAGTTTATTGTTGAGAAAGTTGGTAGGAGGATAAAAGTCGTCGTTAACTACGGCAATTACAATTACTTTATGCAGAAAAATATAGTCTGACAATGAGAAAAAGTGGAAAGACGAGTGGCGCGTTTTCGGCGGCGGCCGCCAGATGTCGCTCCAATCGTTACCCTCGAAAACTTAGCGCTTCAACCATTCGCAACGAATTTCGGATACGATACGCTGCATGGTGGTTGCCGACTGTCGACGGTTCAAACTCGGTTAATGCACCGCATTATCAACGTCCGTGCTGTGTTTGTGGATTTTTCTCACTGAAAACCGAGTTAATTCTCACCGAAACGTGCGCAGCGACATGATTTCGAAACTGTGACGTCACATCACCGTCAAAATCCTCATCGGCTGAGTAATCGGACCGAGTAAGTCGTTGAAAAGTTGCATATACACTGTTTCTAGCGTTAAAGTCAAATTTTAGAGGATTTCCAAGTGTTTTTCTAATTTACTTTGCATCAAATTGCTCGTTTCCGACGAGAATACAAGTTATATGCTTTTTTGTTGCGCGAAAGATGTTGCGGCGCAATATTAGGTCACGTGACTCGTTAGCCTAACATGGATCGTGGGCAAGAAAGTTGCACGGGGCGATGTTGAGCGCAAGAAAGTTGCGAATGTGAACTTTTTGTTTGCTGGCGGTGTTTCGAAATGCCGCGCAATTTAAGTTTTGGAGGTCCAATGGAATTTTGATTGTTTAAAGTGACGTTTCTTAGATAGTTGAGGTGAATGGGTTTTCGGTGTTTTTGTGCGGAAATATGATCTGTTTGTTTGCCTTTAGCCTGTTTTTAATATGATGAACTGAGGAGATGGGTGGGGTGGAAAAAAGGGGTTGAAACCACGCCTTCTCGGACAAGTTTGTGGAAGTTGTAAAGAGGAAAAAAATGTGTGCAATGACATCACTCATCCAGGTGAATTGTACTTCCGAAAACCGCAAAAAGAAGTCGTTGTTGGGTTATGGAGCGTTCTACAGAAGTTATTATATAGGAGCTTATGAAGAAAAAAAAGCAACACAAAACATGTGTTATGCAGTGAACCGAAATAGAATAGTTTTTCTTGTATTTCTAGTTGCAAAAAAAGATGGTAATTATAATCGCCACAAGAAAAGTAGGAAGTTATTATATTCAATGACCTGAGTGTTGAGAAACTGTTTTCTACTAAGTAGATGGCAAATTGTGAATTTCTGGAAGCCAGATGATGTCATATACAAGATACAAACCATGCAATCGAGTGAGAGATGCACAAAAAAGTTTTAATGCTTGTCAAACCTATAAGAAAATTCGGAAAAGTTAGAGAAATATTGAATGGGATTTTTTGTTGTCAATTCATGTCTAGGCGTAAAAGTTGATTGACTGAACAAGGTCGAGATGTCAAATGAAAATACATTGGTTGATAAGGGTTGAGAGTCGTTTTGCTTATCGTTTTTACCAATTAAAAATGACACGATTGAGGGGGAAAATGGCGGTTGGTTCCCTTGAGTAAATATTGATGGATGTGTGTTGATTCGTTGTGCGTGACTTTATTTGCGAAAATTGTGTGGCCTCACTGCAATATTTCTCTTAGATAAGTTAGACGCAAAATTAATGGTCCTGCATGTGACACTCGTGTGTATGTGTTTTTATGGGTGTTTGTGTGAAAGGAAATCTCGGAAAATGCCATTAGTGCGCTTCTCATAAATTGTTTATCTTTAATTAGAAAATTTGATGTCAAGGTTTCAATGAAACTGACTGAACATTGAACAAATATTTACGTCATGGTCATGAAATTATAATGTAATTTAGAAATGTTGCCGAAGCTTAATTATTTAGAAAGGTGTCATGACTTCCTTATTTGTGGAAAAAATGAAATTTGATTCTGTAGTTTTTAATAACTCATGACATGCACAAATTGTGGGCGATATTTTTTACGATTTCAGTCTCTTAATTTAGCAAGAAATTAATTTCCTTGTGCAATAAGGAACAGTAAGGCCATGTAATATACTATTATTATTTCTTATTTAAATATCAGAATCCAGATACCAAGATAATTTTCAATGCTATACTTAATTAAATGCAATATTTAATTTGAAAGTTACACATTAATTATAATAGCTTATTAAATTAAATACTGTATATAACTTCGGCCAAAGCATGGGTAATTTTGGACACCTTGCACCAGTTATTGGCCATAAAACTTTCCACACAAACAACATGACCAATAAAATTTAATGCTTTGAAAGTTCAAGGTTTTTTAGCCCTAATTCCCGCACGTTAACATTGAATTTTATTTCGTACTTTAAACTACGGTTGGAAATATTTCTAGAGCACTGATCGTGATATTAATTATAGCTTAAATAATCACAAATTATAGTTATCTGCATGCAAATATGGTATAAAATGTACAAATTAAAAATGTGAACTTTTATATAGTTACAGGTTGTGCATTTTGTATTACTGCATGTATACAAGGTTTTTGGACTTTTCAGGGAAGCCTTTCTGTTATGTTGTGTATATATGAGGTTCTTCTAACATTTATTGGAGAAGGTTGGAACTTAGGAACTAGCTAGGGAGAAGGAAAAGTTTATCTTTGAGGAAATCTCGGTAGGTTTTTACCTGAAAAACCTAAATGGGTGCTGCGAACAAAGTTTGTTACTTTACTTGGGAGATAAATTGTTTCCTAATTTAAAAGTTCCTAAAGGCATGTGAGTGCATTTTAATTTTCTAGTTCAGTAACCCTTGCAGTATACTGTAGTAATTTACGGTGTTTGAGCATATAGTGTAGAGTTTAGAATTAAAAAAAAAAACACTTGGAAAGGTGATGCATGAATCGAACATTCTGCATTTTAATTTGAAATGCATTGTGATTGTTAAGGATAGGCTTGTGTTGTGTAGCCCATAGACGTACGTATATCGAGGTCGTCCATTTTGGAAAAAGGAAGTGCATGGGCGGCTTTTGTATAGTCTGGCCATGCTGTATATATGTATATACAGTATATACTTGCTTTCTTTCAAGTGGTATACACTGTAGACAGCAACATGAAACAAGAACCAAGGCCAGGTGTGGGCGATTCAACTTTTATACATTCCTTTTGTGGTGGTGTGGCTTTCTATATGTATGAACCTCTCACCTGGATTTTTACATGATTTTTTTTCCTTCATGTCTACACTGCATGTGTTTGCATCTTGCTCTTCCTTTGCACTCATGTTGTGCACCTCTCACCTCAAATGAACTGTTGCATTGCTTCCTTTTTTTCATTTCTACATCATTTATAATGTGGGAAACTGGTGCTGAAAGCGCATTAGGTCAATCGGTTCCAATTTTTCTCTTCAAATACACAGTGTACAAGAAAATAGTTTTTCCCCCCGTGTTTTTCTCAAATTAATTCCCTTGTCAAGTAAACAAACCGGATTTATTGGGAAAATATGTGTAGGCTATACTCGTTTGTGTAGAATTAGACTGTGAAGAATGTTCGAAGGTGAATGGTACAGTTGTTGGTCATTTAAAATTATGCTGGGAAAAGTGAATTGCATGAATAATAATGTGACAAAAGTGATAACAAGTATAAGCAGTTGAACGGCTGAACGAATACAAATATATAAGCAGGTTTAACTTGGCCAATAACTATTTAAAAAGCTGAAATAGGAGAGCAAAGTGTGGTGTTGTTATTTAAGTTAGAAAAAAGTAAAGTTTCCGTCTGTGCATTTAAATTGGTAGTGGAACATGGGCATTCTAGCCCATTTGTTAATACATAAGGTGACATGAATTTTGTGAGTATACTGAAACTTGAATAAAGCAAGTAAATATGTGCATGTACAAAGTTGTATCAATATTTTGAGGCTTTTTTAACTGAAAATGTTTTACTGACTTCACAAAATGGCAAAACTTTGGCTATAATAACTTTATTTCCTTATTTTCACAGACACTTTGTGTTTAATTCACGGGAAATAATATAAATTATTGAAGGAGTATTATACCTTCAAATTCATTGCATACATTCTGCCACATAAGTATTAATTAATTGTATTGATTACAGTATTAGATTATAAATCTAAGGCATATTTTATGAAGATATTTTATATGTAATTTCAGGGTAAAACTTACAAAACAGTATAAATAAAGTTACCAAAATGTAATGTTTTTTCCTATGGTACTATATAAGAACTATTTATTTGTAATTTAATTGGATTTTATATATCAGAGATTTAAATTTTAAATGGTTATCAATATGTTGGCGAATTTATTTGGTAATAAAATTGAATTTGAACTTTTTTGTGACATTGTAAGGAAATTGGTTTGTGTGTTTGTTTGACCATGAGACATTTTTGTGGCCTGCCCAAAAATTCCTATTGGTTGCGGTTTGTTGCACGTTGATGGATGGATGAGTGAATGGATAGCGAGGATTTTAATCACTTTATTCACTGTATACACATAGCTATTTTTGTTTTGCTGTTTAGGGAACATGCCAGAGCATGGCTGAGGAATCTACCAGGAAATTATGCCATCGATGTCCCTCACAATGTCCAGGCTTCGCTCCTCACTTCTGGAGGTAAGAAGAAGAAGGCCTATTTACTCACTATATATACTTACTTTGATGGATGTTGTACACTTTGTGTCTTCTTTTGTGGTCTGACCCGCTTGACGTCTTCAGAGCTTCCCTTGAGAATGTCAAAATGGGTTAGCTGTTGTTTGGTTTTTGTGTTTCATTCAAGGTTTGAACGTGTGACAAATGTTGGTGCATGGTGGGAAACTTGTGATTAATTATGAAACGGGGATTTTGGGTGTGTGAATTACACACGGTCAACAAAGCATATTATTTGCCTTTCAGGAAGAATAGATATTTTACAATATAAACGAACTACCGTGTTGCTTACAAAATAATGGGCCAATTTTGATTGTAATTTATCCTCGTGTGCAAAATGACCTGGGAATTGTGCCATGTTAATGTGTGTTATATACATACATCTGATACCAGTGTTGCGTGTATGTATATTACAAGTATACAATGAAATTAGTACATGTTTGATTTCTTGACCTAATTTATTTGAAAGCAATACTAAAAATTGTGTAGATGTGTTAAAGCACTTAGTGTGGAATCGTGAAAATCAGCAATCTACAATGAGATTGCATTGACAAATATATAGTTTGTTTTTACTGCATGTTAAATTCTTGGTAGTTTTAGATGTGATTTATTATAGATTGAAAATAAATAAGTTAAAAAACTGGGATGAAAAAAATAAAATAAAACCACAATTTATGTTTTAAATTAGAACTGATGTTTTAAAATGGAAATGAATAAGTGTTATTATAGTCGTACAATAAATGGGAATATATTTAACATTTCATGTACAGGTACAAAAATTATTTTAAAAAGGAAATTTACACAGAAAAGTTTTGCGAAGATTTTAATCGAGTTGCATAGTTTTGACACCAGAGGCGCTATACATTTTGGAGCTTTAATCGCGTTCAGGTCGCTTGCAATCCGTTTAAATTGTGTACCTAATTAATTTTTTTTTTACATAAAACAAACATTTCGGGAGGTTTGTAGGTTTGCAACTGCAAGAATGTTGTGGGTGGCTGAAACTCTGTCCTGGTCATAATGCATGTATATAGGGGAAGGGTTAATGCTGTATAAGTACGTGCTACTAATTTGCTAACGCTTGGTTGACTGCAAGATATCAAATGACCATAGGGGGAAGTTGTTGGTTATATACAAGTCCAGAGAGAAGAGATAGTGTGACGTCACAAGCGTACATCCGAGAGCCGTCAAATGAAATGGCCTTGCAAACGATTGAATTAACTGGCCCATGTTTTCAACACCCGATTGTGATAAGTGTCCCCCTGTCCCCCTCTTTTAACGATGCTGTTGCCTATGTATGCGCAAAAATTACTGGAGCATTTTAATTTTGCAAGATATGCTTACAATAAGTTTTGTGAAGCGTGTGCAGCAGAAAACATTACAAGTTTATCTAATTAACCGGGGAACATTGAACAATTACAATTCAGTGCCATGTAAAATACAGATAAGCTTTATATTATAATATTACATTGTTGTGAAAATGTATAGGGGTATTTATAACTTTAATTATATGAAATGCCGTGATTTAATGGAGTTCACAAGAAAATATTTGCAATGTGACATGAAAGACAACGTGTATGGTAGGCAGCAAAATGGCGGACATTTAGATTTATAGTACGTACTTATATGCAAATTATAATAGATATAGCTGGAATGGTGATATGGCATCTTTAGCAAATAACAAGGAAAGTGGTTTTAAAGTGTAACAAACATTTAAAAAAGTATTAATAGCACTGTTTTAAATAGTTGAATAAAAGGTTTTAATGGTTTGGCCTTGCAAACAACTGATAATGAAATTCCAAATTAACTGAAGGTGAAATTTTAACGTGCAGGAATTATAACATTTACTATGGTAAACAGTTTTCAATAAACTGATAATATTTAAGTTAGTAGAAAAAGATGTGATTTGTCCTCATGATAAATTAGATTTGAAGCAAATGTGACAGTGGAAAATGGATTTATAAAATCGAATTGGACATTCCTGTGATGAACTTCAAGGCTTTAAAAAAATTTCTTTGCCCTTTCTGGTGATGTCTTCCAGTAACGTAATCTTAATTGGCTCCTTTGTTTTTTGTTTTATTTTGTGCATTCTTTTTTCTTGTCTTGTCTGTCCTGTTTTGAAGTTAGAGGCTGTTGTTGTTGTTTGACTTTTGCGACCATTCAGTGGCCAAGTAAAGCTTGTAATTCAAAATGGCGTCTTCCTATTGCCTTTTTCTTTTCCTTCTTTGTGATATTTTTTATTTCTAAAAAAACAGACTCGGGTACAATGAAAAAAATAACTGAAATTCATGGGTATGTGGACAAAGACTATAGACGTGGGTTTAGTCTTGCGAAATGGAACTTTTTGGTTGATGTGGATTTTTTCAACCTAAATAAAAACACTAGCCCAATGCCGATGGATTTTTTTGCGTAGTGAAAAAGATGATACTTTTTCCATGTGATTATTCTCACTTTCAGGAATGCTGTTCCTCCAGTTTTCTCCAATTTCTCGCTTAAGATTTTGACAATAGATTTGATGCAGCATTCTGCTAGTTCATTGCATTTAAAAAAATGCAGTTTCGATTTGTTAATTTTTTATTGCAAAGTCTTGTGTATAATATTTTTCCGTATCTGGGGGCCTATGATAGTACCTAATATTTGAATATATAGTCACCAAGTGAAATGTAACTGAAAATGCTTCTTGATTTTATTTAAGCCTTGTCGCTTTTTATAGGGTTTATTTAAAAAAAAAAATTAATGATACGTTTCCAATGCAGGTTTTTCTTTCAGTAGGCTGACATGATTTACATACATACAGTATACCGGATAAAAGAGAGCAGATTGAATGTATAAATTACAGTCCTATTTAAATTAATGAAGTCCACTTGTGTCCCAGTTGTTGTAATTGAAATAAATTACACTTATGGTATGAAAAAGTGAACTTTGTAGATATAATGGGGCCGATTGAAATGAAAGAAACTCTTTAAAAAGGTATTTCATTAAATTTATAGTTTACTAAGTTATTTACAAAAAAGGGGGCTTGCATTGATGTGAAAATACTTGAGAAAAGTAACTCTATTATATAGTGAGTATGGGAAGCCATTTTGACAGTCACAAAAAATATATAATAAAGAAAAGAAACTCGATAAGCCCATGAAGTTCACTCGCACAATAGGTGCTCATTTTGCGTCTTTCACCCCTCTCCCCCTCCTTTGATTTTTTCTCCCCAAACGCTTTTTTCCCTGGCCTATTGCTCCGTTTTCCGCTTTGCTTTTGTAGAGGATAGTACTATAGATGGCCGCCGCTAGGTGGCGCCGCGTTCGATGTGACGTCACTCACCGGCGATGACTCGGCGGCTTGATAGCGATTCAAAATGAGAGAAAAGCGAGAGAGACCCGACCATTTTAATGGGTCGTTAAAAGGCAGTCGTTAACTGCTTTACGGTCGATCAATCGCGCAACCGGTTCCTTAAAAAACACGAATGCATCTTTGGGAAATGGCGGATTGGAATCGGTCGGCCATTGCCAAGTCCGAGTTGGCGAGAGCGCCGTAAGATTTTTGTTCGTAATGGCGCTGTTTGCTGGATATACTGTGCGTTATCTCGGTTTTCTTACTGTCCTTCCAAAGAAAGATTGAGCTGGGACTGTGCCATGGACTGGTTTTGAAGGGGTGCACGGTTGCGGTTTAT
>JAQIWR010000051.1:0-35725 GCA_034695945.1 Glomeris hexasticha
TGAGATTTGCAAGGAATGGGCGTTTACACTCCGTTTTACACTCCGCGGATTGATTTTTGAAGATTAATATAACTAAAGCTACTGTGGTGATCGTGCTCAGATTTTCAAGTTTGAATCAAAACATTTTGAATGTTGCATGCAAAAAACCTCACTAGAATCGGTGACATTAAAAAAAACCGTGTCAGTTCTCCTTTAATTTGATTTGTAGAATTTTAAATTCACTGTTTGCTAAAGTTAATCTGAACTTTATCCTTGAACTAAATTAAGCCTGAATGTTTCACACACGTGTAAACTAGATTGTGATATTTATGTAATGAGTTTTTAAAATTAGATATAGGGTATACAGTATATGGTGACATGAGTTTTTGATTGGAGGTTTGGCAAGTAATGAAGGATGATGTTCATCAAAATGATAATGGTGGTTGTGGTGATTGATTGCAGGGGACTTGGTTGCTTCCGTGTTGAAACTACGTCATCAAATTGGTGTATGGGTGGGGATTGTGTAACTTAGTAGTCAACCCCAGTTCTGTGAGCACTACTATATCAAACTATGTACAAAATATTACAACACTTTTGTGTTTTTGAAATGCAAATTGCTGTGCAGCTGATGTTTTTATTCAGCATTTTTGCTTGCATAGAATGGAATATTTGCACGCATTTGTGTATAATATCAGGATGGAGTGTGTGACGTCATCAATTAGAATTGGAAAACATGTGAGTGATAATTTCCCAGAAAAATGAATGTTGTTTTTGTTATAGCCTACATACACAAAGGAGAGATTGTGTTTGGCTTGATTCCTAAAATTGAACTTTGACCATTAAATATTCGGTTCCAGCTGGTTTTTTAAAGTGAAAAAAAACATTACAGATTTTTACATGGAATACCTGGAAATCAGGGGATATTTGCATGTTCATAATTATAATTAAAGTTGTACGTTTAGTTTGACCAATTGGTTTAATGTAGTGTGAATAAACGAATAAAATCTATAATAAGCGGGCTTACACTAAATCAGGCAATTATGTAATGGAGCTAGAAGGAGTAAATACGGTAATTAGTAGTGGTGCCACCTGGTGAGGAATACAGTAGTTCTGGTAGTTTATTATGGTGGTGATTGTGGCAAGAAATCACTACTATAAAGATGAGGTGTTATGACACCAGAAATCAGACTGTGTACCAAGGACACTGGTGTGTTTTGAGAGCCTTGGCTCACCTGGAATAAGGGGTTTGGGTAGGTGGGGGTTGGGGGGGAGGGGCTCATTGGGTTGAGTTTGTGTGTATGTGTGGGGTGGTAGAGAAAATAATGGCAATCGATCGCTCTTTGTATCGATCCAGTTAATGTTTGCTTTCAAAACTGTGACTGACCGACTGCGTGATGAATTCTCCAGCCTATTATGGAAACGCCAGTTGGTGTGGGCGGATTCCACTTGAACCCCTGCACCCCATGGGCAAGACCCCAGACCTCTGGTTTTTACTCTTTTGCCACCTGTATTTGTGTCTATATTCCAGGCTCCTCCACCTCTCTTTGCTTGCTAAAAGCAATCAAAATTACCATCTCTTATTATATAAGAGTTACAGTGCTCAGTTGAAATGCACCCTCTGGTGGTGTCAGTTAGAATCAAAGCGTAATAACTATGATGACAAATATTTTACAACAATCTACGAAATTGGGAAGAAAATCTATGTAAAGAATAACTATAAACTGGAAATTTGCTGTTTTTGGTCATTCTGTAGTTAAAATTTACAGAAAAATAATGCAGTTTGTACCATAAAATGCACTTTTCATTCATAAAAATATACAAAACGGCAATTATATGATACAAACATAGTATTTTCTGTACCTATATGAATTTAGAATAATTTAAGGATTGTGTATTAAAGCTTATAGTAATAGATAAGAATTTATTTAATGACATAAAACACAGTTAAAAATGTTATTTTGGTAATTGTTTGGTGATCACATTATACAAGAATTCATAACTTTACTGGGCATATTTTAAGCTGTTATTACAACAGTCATGCCAATGTTGACAAGCAATGCCCTGACTGGCGTAATGGCGGCCAAAAAATTCGCTGTTAAGTTAATTTATATCAAGCGACCCTTATATAAAGTTTTTGTGACTTTAGTTTAAAATGTTGTCTTCTATAGTTGTTGTCTATAATAGTATATTTGTATTATTGCAGGAGGTAATTCAGTTAGGATTTTCTCCTATTCAAACCGACCTCCTATCTGATAAACTTTATCTTTTTATAGTATATATTATATACTATTTTATAACTAATTTCCACGTAGATTTTGTCGCACATGGTTTTTTCGTTTTTGTAGGTTAATTTTTAACACTAGTGTCATTTCACCTTTAACATAGCAATAAAATCGTAATTTTTGAATAATCCCTTGGTGTTCGTAAGGAGAATTCTTTCGTTTTGGTGGGATGCAATGATGCAGAAGGACAGGTTTTAATAGAGGACTTTCTTTTTCACTGCTTGATTGCGGCCCATTGTCGCCTGGACCAAATTACGCCCTTGGGCCGAAACGTTATGGCGTTTATTGCAGGCGGAGCGATTCGTCGACAAATTTCAGAACTACTTTTTTCTTCTTCATTCTATCTAGATTTTTTTCTTTTACTCTTCTTCGATCGATCATATGTGATATTGGTGCCAAAAGTTCAGGTGTTGCAGTAATTTCTCAGCTTCAATGATTGGACACTATTAGTTTGAAACGCACATGGACACATATATTGGACATTTAAGTGTTTTCTTTTTCTTTTCTTTTTTTGGGTGCTAAATCCAAGGGCAGAAAATAAAATGGACAGACGGCCAGATTGAGGAAAAGTTTGATGTGTATAATATGTATATGTATATAAATTTTTTGCCTTGTTATCTCTTCTTTGGCTCTCTATTTGGCTTAAATCCAACGTCCTCATTTTTGTCTAGCTAATTATAATACTTGGAATCTTTTAATAATTAGTATACTCCTATTGGAGATAATAGGAGACAATTGCTGCGAGGACGTTTTTCCTGGTTACTCTGTTTTGTAATTTCTACATTTATAAGCACCTATTCAACAGTCAGTAGCAGTTGAAAACGTGTCAGTTGGTGTACACCTATACTAAGCTATACAATAGTGTTTTGGAAATGTATATATGCGTAATAAATGAGGCTGGTTTTTGGAGCAAGTAAATCCTGAAATAACACACAGACAAGTGCCATAAATTAGATAAGAAACAAGAATGTTGGTGCAGTGTAGACAAAGAAATGGCTGTATGTAGGACAAATTACATTTTGCCCTCATGCTTAGATAATAAACAATGAACAGAACATCCGCAAAGTAGGTATATAAAAATGCTAATGTCCGTTTAAAATGTTCATTTAAAATGTAAAAATGTGGGTCCTGCAACCTACACACTACTCATTGAAATAATAAATTTATGAGAAACTTCATTTGTAATTTAAGAAATTTAAAAAAATATGCATAATGCAGAGTGTCTACTGTATTAGTATGAAATTCGTGGATTTCCTGGAAAAGTCACTGCATATTAAAAATGGCAATGGAAAAAATGTAATCTTATATTTCAAACTTTTCAATTTGCACTATAGTGTGTCTCAACTCAAGGTTTAGCGATTCACAATTGATTTCTTGCTTTATTGAGTAAACATTTAAACCAAAAAAACTTTTCATGATGCAAAATGGATGTAACTTACCTAATATAGTTAATTGATGTGTATTTCCCCATATTTTTAATTCTGGATTGTGTGATATTATTATTTAACAGTCGTTGAAATGTGCAATCTTGAGTTGAGACTCACTATAGATTATAATATTTGGTGTAAAATGTTTATGGAAATTCTTCAATGTGGTATAGACAAATGTAATAATAGTAACTATTGGTTGTGCAAAAACGATGATGTTTTAAAAAGTTACCAGTAGCGACAACTACACGGTTGTGAAAAATAATTTTACAAAATGGTTCCCATGAAATGTTTTTCTCCATTTGAATAACATGGTGCTACTTCCGCAGTGAAAAGTGTACCAATTTTTTTTTGTACGTGCAAAGGCTTCTTTTATATTTAGTAGTACATGCATAGTAGTAGTATTATTATTGATTCTCAGCATAGTAAGAATTCGATTGTCTTTCTTGTTTTGTTTGGGTGCATAGCAGTTTGAAGCGTGACCATGTCAAGCCATGCCATTGGTTCAATAGTTTTGCTCGAAAATATGAACATTTGAATGAAAAATGCACGTTCCGGTCCGAAGAAACAGGAACTGTATGTACTCGTTCACAGTCTTGAACCTGTTCCTATATTTAAAATGTGAAACTTTTCAGAACATTCTTAACCCTGGAATATTATTTCATTCTTCCTGTTATGTAAATTTTCTCCTTGGTAATAACGTTTGCTTATATACCTTAATTAAAGTTTTGGTTATCAAAACTACATGTATTTTAATTAGCAATTGTTATTTTAACAATACTGTTGGCAGTTTAAAAATAAAATGCTTATATTTTTTATTACAAATAATGGGGCACATGGGGGGGGGGGGTAACATCATGACAATATCACAAAAAAATTTAAATTTATACTTATTACTTATATTTAAAGTGTAGGATTTAAAAATTAATGGTTTAAAATTGCGCCCACAACAATATTTTCTTCCACTATGAATTCAAAACTTAATTAAATTTGTTAGCAGGGGTTTTCTTCGAATTAAGAAAAAATAACTAGACGAAACAAAATGGCGGAGGAATTTGCAAAAAGTAGTGTTTTCCATGTTGTTTTTTTTTACAGCCAACTATATGGGGTTCAAATTCCCAAATGCAACTGGGTTCCTTTTCACAAGTGCAGTTATTTACTTGGCAAGGAATGCAAGTTGGCTAGAAAAATATTTTACAGGGTGATCCTAAAGTATTGCATAAACTTACACAAATTGGTATACCACGTTAAGGAATACGGTTATGTTTTGTAGTTTTTTTGTCATTTGTGAAAGGATCGTATAAATAAAAGTAAGAGCAACCACATTTATGCTCATTATTATTGTAGGAGCTATGGGGTAGTAGTCCACATTGACATTCAGCTCAGTAGGCTTAAGACATGTGGAAGTTAAGTGGTTTGCGAGTCGTCATTAAGGTGCTTCTTCACTTTTACCAATGTCTTGAGAGAAGTAGCTCTGTAGAGAAAAAATGTTCTCGCTAAAAAACAAGATGGAGTATACTGTCTAAATGCACCGGTGTTTAAAGTTTAAATATATATACAGTAGTAGTATTTTTATTTGTTATAGTCCCTATATTAAAATGAGGGTTGTCTTAATAGGGGCAATAGTCTAGTGTTCAACTTTATGATAGTGTTTTTGTTTGGGTCCCTTAGTCACATTGAAAAAAATGACATGTTGGCTCAAAAAACATTGGACTTGTGAATGTTGAAAATGTAAAATTAAAAAATAACAGTTGCAAGAATAAATTGTATTATTTTTATAGTTTAATTTTGTGTAACAGTTCTATTACATCAATACAGTAGCTTCTGGTATAATTGCAACAGCATTTCTAATAAAGCATACTTCACAAAACCTCACATTTTATTGTCAATATTTAAAAATAGGTGCATATATAGAACAATATTTGTTACAGTGAATAATATAATAGATAATATTATTCAGCATTCATGGCTTTAATTTATTTGTTACTGTCTAAGTTGTGGGATATTTTGTTTACAGTTGCATTGTTCTTCATTCTGCTAGTGCAGTATTTTTCTTTGCTATATAAGTTTCAAAAAAAAAGATTTGACATTCCTTCAAATTAGTGGAGTACATGAGCTATGACATGACAGCATGGATGTGTGTGTACACAGTATATGGATGGTGTTTACAATTCAAGTGGTGCAGTTCACAGTTCACTCACTCTGACCTTTCGATTGGCTGTTGCTATCCCGTCAACTGCAGTTGATTGGTTTGATAAAATTATTCATACGTTTGGAAATGAAGGCCATATGGAATTTGAGCAGATTGACGTGCAGAATAATGTGCTGTTCCATAAATCTGTGAACTGTGGATTTTCATATCTGATTGTACTTTGCAACAAGCTGGTCTTTGGAATTGCATCTGAATTTAATTTGTAAATAATAAAATTTTGTTTTATTTCTTGCAAAAACCTCATGTTATAAACTGGGAATTTAGATGAATAGTGTACCTAATTTTGATATAGCCTACCTTTCTGTGTGTATTTTGTTTCCACTTTATAACATATATACACTACAAAGTACAAATAGTTTTTGTTTTACCATGTGGTAATGGACAGTAAATATATGTCTAATGTTTGCACTGAATACGTATGAGATTTGGAAATCCCAATAAATGATTTTCACACTGCTTGTGTTACACTGTTTACACTGTAATTGTAAAGCACTTGTCAGAAATCACACTAGACTTTGTATCGCATGCCATACATTTGTTGTTAATGTGTACTTTCCTTATTTACTGTATAACACTCTAGTTACACGTTCAATTATGGTGTAATTATAATTAACAATGGCTGAGTGAAAACTTTTTCTAGATAACATTTTATGGAACTTTCTTGGCAAAACTATAAGTGTCGTTGCATTTATCCTAAATTTCCCCACTTTTGAAAGTTTGCATTAATTCAAATAGGAGCATTATTATAATATGAATAATAAATTAAGTATTAATTGTTGCACATTGTATTGCATGGGTGCATTATGGAAGGGCCTTGTGATGTAACCTTATACGAAGGGCATGGAGGTTCTTCTGATCTTGTATTTTCTTTATTATTGCTTGCAGCAAAGCTTTTGTGCCTTGCTATTGGGGTGAATGAAATTGTCAGCAAAGGAGAAAAAGACCTTTATGTATAATAATATATATCTATAGAAAGAAGTTTTTATGTGCAGAGAGCTGTGGAGACACTCGTTACCAGATGACCGATGGAGGGTGGCAAGGTTGGCACACAAAAGATACATGTTGGGTCCAAATCCGACTTGAAGGAGAAGAGAAGGGGCGGGGGTTTTGGTTTGGATTGGGTTTGGTCTGGGGGGTTAAGGTTGGGGTTAGGGCATGCAAGCAAAAATTGCCATTTTACTTCTCCCAGGATCGATGGGTGGCTGATTCATCGGTAATCCCCGTGAGACGAGGGGGTTTTGGGGGTCGTCTATCATCGATCTGTGGGTCCCAAAGATTATCATCCTATTTTCGCTGCTCAATTTCCTCTCCGACACTTTTCTTTTTTTCGCCCCCCTTTCCCTTTCCCTTTTCTTTTTCTTTTGCCCCATTCTTGTCTTTGGGGTCGACTCTGTGTTGGCTGCCCTGCAGCTCCTCCAGCTCGTCCATTGATTGATCTTTCCATTTTTCGTTGGTTGCTCAGCTTGGGCTAAAAGACCTTGGGGTTTTTTAGGTTAGGGTTAAGTTTTTTGTGAATTGCTGGTGTTGGTGGATGAGTATGCGACGTAGACGAATAGGATGACAACGATGATGATGATGGGAACCAAGTGCAAACGTGGTTGTTTGCCTGTGCAGTGGAGCAATCAATAAGGGCAGCCCCTACAGCGCTCGTGTCAACAGCCCCTGTCAACCGGTGGCTCCCGGGGCCAGTGGGGCAGGTTGGCATGGCAACGTGGCCAAACGGGGCCTCCAATCGATAATCATGACGGAAGACGAACTATATTGCTCTATAGTAGCACCCAAATCAACAGCTCAACAAACAGGGATTGTCGGTTGGAAAATGTGTGGTCACCCGCAATTGACCCCCTGTACTGTATAGAAAGATCATGCAGGTGCACTGGACTGGATGCAACTTACTTCAGTGGACTGTGGTGGTTAGGGTTAGAAAAGACGTGGAAAGTTATGGCATTGAAATGCAGGTGGAAGTAGATACTTTTCTGCACGATTGTGGTTTGGAAAAGATTAGAATGTCAGGATTGACTTTTGTAATGGCGGTCAAAGAATGACCTTGAATGGAATTATAGGGTTGAATAGTTGAATTTGAGGGTTCCTGTTGTGTGAACAAAATAGTTAGACTGCATAATTGTATAGTTTTTCAAGTTAACAGGAATATAGTAATTAATGAAATAGGTGGAGATTTCTGTTTTGTTGCAGAACTTTAATTTGGTTAGCTGATGGTTAGTGTGTTACTACAAGAAACATTTTGACTTGTATTCCACCATACATTGAATTCAATGTTTACATGAAAGTGGGGATAAATAAAGATTTTATTCGAAAATGTTTGAGGATAATTTCATCTAGAAAATACTGTGAAATATAGAATGGTTGAGTGGGAGAACAGAATTGATTACTGAAGTTTGCTTTCAACTTGTGTGTTTGTCCTCCACAGTGAACACCTCATTGGTCAAGCAGCACAACGTTGGTAGTTTGAACTTTAGAACAGTTGAATTATGTTCTGAATTATAATGTTGATTGATATATTTGAACACTAAGATTTATCTTGGAAAAAATATCTGATAAACCTTCTTTGCAAGAATTTATTATGAGGTCCTTGTACCATTATTGAACAAGATGTTTCTGTCAAATATATGCATTGGTTTTCAATATTCTTTTGAAGTTTGAATCAATACTTTCTTTAGTAGCATATTGAAGTACCCATGATTATCACAGAACTAGGCACAGAGGCACCTATACTATAATTTTTCCATTACTCAAGTTAATGACCTACTTTGATAACAAATAAATATAAACTAGTAAACTATAATTTCATATTAGTTCCATCCTTAGTTCCATTGATTAGGAACTTTGGGGGTTTCCAAAGAACTTACGGATGCTGAGATGCAGCTGGAACTGGAACTATTCCAACGTTATGTTTGATTATTTCTCATTGGGATCATGATGGGTTGTTCTTGCCTTGCTTTTTTTATGGTTTTTATCCAATCATTTAGATCATTTGGGGTTGGGAATGGAATATATGCCTTACGGCTTACGGGCCAAGTATGCTATGCCGTAGCGATGACTGACTGATGAATTTAGGTAGCGATAGAGATAGAGATTGGTGGAACAGGCTCTAATTAGTTTTCTTTCGTTTTTATATCATTTGTGTAACTCAGGTCTGACGAGGAGGATAGCCAGGGGCCTAAGTTTTCTCGTATGGACGACGATAGCGTGCAGGACAAGGAACGGTTCGCCAGGTAAGGATGCTTCCTTCGCCAGTCGCTTGGGGTCCCTTCATCTCATTGGTCCCTGGCCTATCCTACTCATAGAATTCATGCATAATAATATGTAAAACAGTGGCAACCATGTTACTATACATTCCATATTTCGTAATACCTTTCGTTGGAGAAGAGGGCACAGCGCGACACCATCTTAGCGCAGCCAGTTTCCACTTGTATGCTAGCTTTTCTTTCTGTATATATTTTTTCCAATGTTATCTTGCATTATATTTTTAATAAGGTCGTTGCTTCTCTGTTGAATTTTCATTTCTCTTCTAAGTTAATTTTCTACCTATATACGCATGTATAATTTTCGAATCGAAACAAACCCTGCCGTATTCGCAATGCCTCATGTTGCTAAGTAATATATGGTGATACTAGCATAAGATTATCTACAATACAGACTTAAAAAACAGTCTGGGATATTATAAATGACTCAATATTGTGTCCATGATGTGATTTACATTAGTTATGTATCATGCGGCATTGTGATGCAATGGCCGCTCTGAAGAAGTCCTTATAATTTGGTATGTTTGATTATACTGCTAACTAGCAATTTAAGCTGGGTGGGTTTATTAGTAACATTGAACTGGTTACCATACCAATAATTTGCTTTGATATTGGTTAATTGTGGTACTGGAAGATGTTGTATGAGTTTGCCTGTATTAGTATACCAAGATGGCGGTGCACTCTAGCCTTGATCTATATAGTAGCTAATGGCTGCTTTTTGTGTGTATATGTTGTAGAGAGGATATTTTTGGAATATTATATGTAGTATGTTATACAGCACGTTTGTGCAAGGGTTTATGGGGGATATGGCCGAGACCATGTAGGCAAAGAGATCAAAAACTACACATTTATTCGACCTGGGGAGTCCAGTGAAATGTCCTATGAAATGGACGGTTAATTCGAGGAAACATTTCTGCTTGCTTGGGATATGGTAGTGTGTAGTAGTATAGTCTAAAGCCTAGGAATTAAGGCAGGCTTGGGGTTATGGGCTAATATGGATCCAGCTGCTTTTTCTTGCTTTATTTCTCCATTCATTATATTAAGCCTTGCGTTTGTTCCTTCTTCTTTAATCTATAGCTTTGCTTGATGATAAGCCCAGAATTTTTGCAGAAATCCTTCAAAAATAACTGCCAGTCTATATGAAGTATCTATACTGATTTTAATTGCTGAGTAACATTTCCACATTTTTATTTTTTCTGGGTTGCTTATGTGAATTGGACCAAATAAAGTTAATATTTATGCAGATCTTCTGCAGAGAAATTGTGGAAGATTTAAAGAAATTGTAAAAAAATTCAAAATTGATCCTCGATTGAAAATATTAAAGTTGTAAATAGTTAATACTTTTAATAAGTTTTTTCTGAAATTTATACCACACTTCTACCAAGAAGTTGCTTTTAAAGTGCTGCATACAAATAAATACAATGCAGTACAGTGAAATTACATTTGTAAATGCATTTGGCTATAAATGTGCACAATGGCTGCATGAAGTCATGTTGACTCATAAACTTTTTGCACTTTATGAACGTGGAATTATTTCAAACAATAGTTGAAAAGAAACTTGTCATAGGAGACGATTGTCTCATATAACCAGAGTATATAAATTATAAACATGTGGATGTATGCATAGTTGTGAATGTCATGGCCGAATGTATGGAGGAACAAAAAATAATGGGCATTAAAATTATTCATGACCTTCCCTCGTGACTTTAACAGACTAAATACCATTTTCACACTCTTGTGCACTAGGGTAATAACTATAAACTGTGAATTGTACCGGTTTTTAGCACCCAAGCAACTATATATGTATGTACTTGTAAATGAAGTACTTTGTGTTAGACATGGCAAAGTGGTAATTCTATGCACTTATGTCATCATATAAATACACAAGAGTGGAAAGTTTATATTTTGTCTGAAGTTATATACTTGGCTTTAAAATTAATTTTAAAACTTGAACAATAACATTTTTGTGTTGGTGTAAAACTGAGTTTCATTGTGCATATCTCATTTGCTATTTACTTCTATTATTACTTACAAGCTACATGTATATTGCATTGAAACATGCGTCACCACCATTTTGCCTGCTGTTGTTTATGTCAAAACTCAAATGATTTACTCAATGAACCATATGGCCACAAAATCCAATTGGATTGGGGTGTTTTTTTATGGCACTACAGCCAGTAGGATTGGATGTGTGTTTACATGTTGACACACTTGGAAATTCATATGCGGAAGGAATGACGTCATTATATGATGCAAGTGGTCCACATTCTCTCTTGAAGAATAAATATAATATGCGAAATGTGGGGTTTGTGGTTTATTATACTGGATGGTTCAATTTTATGGGGTGATGTGTGTGCTACAAATTAAATTAACCAGTTGCAAATTTAGAAATTAATTCCAAAAATTAAATAAATTATTATTATTTTTTTAGAAATTAAACATTGTCATATAGAAGACATAGTTGTTTGAAGGTCCTTTGTGCGTATATATACGTACACATATGTGTCTATTCTGAGAAGGTAATATGCTGAATGTACAATTTTTGTCATTAAATGGCTGAATTTGCTAAATTTATTGGTGAACTTTTAGAAAATTTGAATTAAATTGACACTGTTATCATACTTACAATATGTATGTCTATGTTTTAGTTTCTTTACTGCTTATATAGCATTATTAAAATATATTATATTCTTTTGGTGTAAAAGGTTGTGCAAAATCTGCATAAAATATGTATTTATCTTAGCTGTTAATTAATATGAAGAGATTCCTGCAGAGTTGGCTTGTGGCAACTTTATTATATTATGTACAAAAAAGGGAGTTGATTATTATACAAAACAATTTTTCCATACATAGATGTATGCATTATTTAGTAGCATAAAAGTCCCTCATTTATTATATGTTTATAGCATATGCTGATCTGAGGAAAATTACGTTGATGTCAACTTGAGGAACATCTCCTTTGTAATGTTTTTATTAAACAAAATAACTGCCAACATGTAATTATTCAGGAGAAAATTTGCAGTGCAGTAGATGTTTTTCCTCAAAGGTACCATGTTGAGGAAAACCACATGAAGAGGAATTTTAACTAAGCACTCACCTGCCACAGCTAAACAATTTTTTATATAGTAGGATAGTTTAGCTGGATGTTTTATTATTTATTTCAGTCACATTGTTTAGAAAAAAGAATAAAAAAGTGAGGTTTGTAATATTTTAAAATGATGGAGAGTATTTTGAGCAAGCTTTCAGTAATGGGAAACCATATTGCAGTGACTTTATAGTGTTACATTCAAGATAGGAATAAAACATTGTCTGAAAGCAATATTTGAGTGTCATTTTTTGTGGAGGGTTTTATGGAGAAACAATGATGAATAGGCGTTTATTGTTGTAAATGCACCCAAAGTCAGGCCATTATTGCAATTGATGATCCGAGTGAGCAATCATGCAAATGCACTGAAAGGATGAACATCTTAAATTAGCCAGGGGACTCTGTAGACAGTTTGATTGATATGCCATCGTTTCATACAGACCCAAATTACAATAACTTGTGCTTTATAGGACTATAATTATATTGGGTACATCGCTCCCCACATTTCCATCTGACCCATAGCACATTTTTTTCTTCTCATTTTTCCACCATCAAGTAATTGCACCAGGTGCAAAAAAGTTAACCCATTCATTATTTCATAGTGGTACATTATTACTATAATCCTTTACTACTAAATTAACACAAATCCCATGTTTTATATACCTTAAATTGTGCATGGAATTCATTATTTTACAGGAATACCATCTGTGTATTTCTTCTGTGCAATAGAAATTTCTGAAAAGAGTTTCTTGCAGATTATTGGGAAGATTTTTTGCAAATTACACTAACTATAGAAACTATTGAATACGTCAAATACTGAATTATAATTACTACAATTTTTTGCACAGATGACCTTATTCTTATTGTAAAAGTTTGGGCCCAAATATAAGAAGTTTTCTGTGAAATTGTGCACAACTTTTTCTCCTCGAATATAATTTATAAAGTTCTTTAAACATTGGCTGGCTGCATTTAATCTTCAGTCAAAATAACAATTTTAAAAATCATTTTGTATTACAGGTTGTCTAACTGATACTGGAAATCCCGGAAATTCCTGAATTTGTTTGTTGTCCTTGAAATCCTGAAAATATACTGGAATTTAGACATGAAGGTTTAGTAGACACCCGGTATTATGATTGACAGATTATTAAAATCTGATTCTAAATTTGAATGAATCTTTAAAAAAATATAGCTTCTCTTCAGCAAACATGGTTTTGGTCAAAAATCAATCCATATTATTGGATTTGGTAGGTGATATTATAAGACTCTGGTTGAAGATTGAATGCAACCATTGTAATAAATGCATTTGAAACAAGTGTTTAGGTTGTAGTTTAAACTTGGTTGGTGTTTTTTTCTGGTTCTATCTTTGGCAGGGAGAATCATAGCGAAATCGAGCGTCGTCGTCGAAACAAGATGACTGCCTACATCACTGAACTGTCTGACATGGTGCCCACTTGCAGTGCCCTGGCCAGGAAACCGGACAAGTTGACCATTCTTCGCATGGCTGTTGCTCACATGAAGTCACTTCGAGGTCAGTTGATTCTTTTTAGTCGCCTTTGTTGCTTGGCCAAGTAATATAAGGTCTGTGTTGAAGGCTCAGAGGTGATGGTAGTGGTGGTTGTGGTGGTTGTGGATGCATGTAGATGGATTTTGGAGTTTTGGAGGGAGGCCATTGTGTTGATGTTGCCGCCAAGGCTAGGTTACAACTTACAAGAAGTCATGCTTGGCTGGCAGTTGCCTCCTCTGTGTAAAAGCCAGTCGTCATCTCATGGCTCTTGTTGATTGATGCGTCCAGCCGAAACTGTCGCACCTTCAAACACAGCAATGTCACTGTTGCATGAAATGTCAATGCACTCTTGTCCCTAACCTGGCTATTTTTACTGCCTGTACAGTTTATAATACCATTTACTGTATATATTGGGGCATGTGAGACGATTTTTGCATCTTTAACCTGCACTTCCGGCCATTATTTTCCTCCATTTGAAGTCAAAATACTTCTGAATAGGTATGCAGCCTAGGGGAAAAAAGTTTTCTGCACAAAATTGAGAACAAAATTATGTAGCAGTAGGAAATTGGTAACTTTTTGCATGAAATATTGTATGGTAAAATGGTAAAATGAAATGTTTTGCAGAAAAAGTTTGGCTACAAACTCAGCATAATAATTTTGAGTAAATTAAAATTTAACTCGATTTGGTTCACAAATTTTATCAGGCATAGTCTTTCAGCTGTGTTTGCAAAATGAAAGTAATGATAGGAAAATGAACATGTATTATTGATTATACATCATAGGGTTGCCTTAAAAATTTCATGTTGATAGGCTGTGGTGAATAATGACGATTATGTAATTTGGATGTTTGCATTTCCTCTATTTGGGTGAAACCCTAATGATTCACGCAACTCTGCTGAAACATATTACTTTGAATACAAAAAAAAATGAACTGCATATATGCACATATCAGTTGATTGGATACGGTATTGATTTCATGCAGGTAAATTTAATCATGTCAATATGGAACACTGAATGTGACTATATATTTCAGCCACTAAAAAATATGAACCATAAACTGGAATAAATAAGCGAGTCCTAATTAAGATATAATAGACCTATTTCGTTTTAATGTTCGTAATAATTTTGATAAGAAGGATTATAACATGTATATGTAATCCAATTTATTAAAATGAAGCAAAATATAATGTAACTTTAATCCTAAACTTGTGTCATAATTAATTAATAATTTGGGAGATACAGCTGTGTATAACCTTTATCACTAGTTGCATTTGATTTGATGTGATATCAAATCCTAAGTAATGTCTATTGTACATAGAAATTTGTAATTATTTATGGAAAATAGTGTCAATTTTAAGTTTAGTTGCAAAAATATGTATTGTAAATATTAGCATGCAATATGTTTGTGTGCAGTGTAATTTAATTTTCTGCATGATTTCATGGTGATGGAAATGGTGCGTTGAAGGTATTCGTAGCATGAAAATGGTTTTTTGTTTTTGGCCCAGTTGTTTGTGATTGTTGGTGAAGTCACTCTGTACATAGACTCTAAAGATTGATGCAATATTTCATTTCCCATTTTGAAAGATGGACCTGATTTTGTGGAAAACAAGCGTGAACATATTCACACTCTGTCTCTCTTGTAATGTCTATCATGGAAAAAATATGTGAAAATGCCCCAACGGTGTTCGTTAGGGCATGAAAGGTTACATATTTTATAGGGCACAAAGGCGTTGTAGTTATGCCCGGAGTGGATAATTCTGAATGGGAGAGCCCGTTTGTGCTTTCAGGCACAGGGAACACCAGTACTGATGGGACCTATAAGCCATCTTTCCTCACGGATCAAGAACTGAAGCATCTTATCCTCGAGGTGAGTAGAAAGCAAGAACATTTGCTTTTTTTCTCTCTCTTTCTTTCTTTGGCCCTTCTCTCTTTTTTACTTTTTTACCTGGAGAATAATTGACAGCAGCACAGTGTGCAGATTGGGATTATTGATGATGCGGCAAGTGGAGCCAGTGGCACCTTGTGCCAAATGTCTCGCTCCTCTATAAATTATGCACAGCCTCTAGATGACAAATTGCATGTCAGCACGATGCCTGTTCTGCTACGTGCATCTGTGCATTATTCAAATACACAGGGCCATTGTGATAATTTAAATGCACATTTTCACCTCTTTTCCTCGCTTCTTTCGCAAAGGCGGCTGATGGATTCCTCTTCGTGGTCTCCTGTGATACTGGACGAATAATCTACGTGTCGGATTCAGTGACTCCAGTCCTTAACCAGTCTCAGGTTTGTATGTGTTTAGTAGAAAAATACTGAATTTTCTATAATACTAACACATTTTACGCGAGGGCACTTACTAATAAAAACTTACTTCAATTGTTTGATGAAGACGTAATTTTAATGCATACAAGATACAAATTTGTACAAGTAGTTTTTCTTTTGAATTGAAGAGGGATTAGGTTAAGATAAATTAGTTAAACCTGCCTATGGTGGAATCTCATGGGACCGGATAAAATTGTATCCAGCATCGACAGGCTTTTCGAGTTTTTCCAGCATAGAGAGATTTTTTAAAAACATTTATCATGCAGTCTGTGGTCCCAAAAATGTTCAAATTTTCCACCATAGACAGGTTTTCACCATTGACAGGTTTTACTTATATAAATGGACAGAATGGAAATTAAATTTGAACACTATTTTTTATGATTTTTGCAATGAATTATAAGTTTGATTTTATCTATAAATATTGCCCTCGAAACTATTACTATTTTGCAAATATAAGTGTAAGATGAATAAAGGAAATAATTGATTTTACACTTTTTTTTAGGTTAGTTTTTCAAGTCATGATAATATTTTTGAAAGTTTATATTTTTGAGATTGGTTAGAGAATTTAGGTTTAAAAATGGTTAATCATCAGAAATACATAATTAGATGCAATTCAACAACCGCCATTGCAGAAGTCAGTCTATATCAATTCAATGTTAATCTATAAACTATACATTATTGACCTGTGTAATGGCGAATGCGTAGAATATATCGATCCACACGGCACCTTGTAACCAAATTGTGATATTTAATTCCTGTAGAGTTGCCGATTGCTAATGCTATGTGGCCTATATTGTATATTATGTATGAAAGTATAATAAGATTTTGATTCCAAATTGCAGTCCGAGTGGTTTAGAAGCAGCGTATACGAACACGTACATCCGGAGGATATCGATAAAGTACGCGAACAACTGTCCACGCAAGAGCCAGCGAATACAGGCAGGATTTTAGACCTGAAGAGTAAGTATGATGCCATACTGAAATGTTTAGTGCTCACAGTTGAACGTTGAGGTATTGATTTTGGAATACGTTGTTGTTTGCAGCCGGCACGGTGAAAAAAGAAGGACATCAATGTAAGTGGTGGCTATTTATGGTTTAATTCCATAATTGAAGGACTTCTTCACTTATACTTTCCTAATATAACACAGACTTATACATAATGTTAATAAATATACTATCATATTGGATATTCCATTCAGTTTGGTCAAGGGTTTAGTAGCGTAGACTTGCGGGTGGGGTATTTTTGAAAATGAATATTATATGATTACATGGGGAATATTTGATGGAGCTTGGATGTATATTCTACTGGGATATGAGATAACCTTGTCAGTAATTCATGAATATATCATTTCTGTGCACAGCTTCTATGCGCTTGTGCATGGGTTCGAGGAGAGGATTCATTTGCCGGATGAAAATTGGCAACGTGCAGGCCGATAACATGACTGCGGGTCACTTGAACCGCATGCGGCAACGTAACAGTTTAGGTCCATCCACTGATGGTATCAACTACGCTGTGGTACATTGCACTGGGTACATCAAGAATTGGCCACCATCCGGTAAGCGAGAAAGTTTTCAGCTTGTTTAAGCAATTCACAATTAATGGCACTGATTTAATTCTTCACTTGATTTGCATGGAACAGGAGTTCAGATTGAACACAACGACGTAGATGATGGCCATGGAGGAACTCATTGCTGTTTGGTTGCCATTGGACGTTTGCAAGTAACGAGCACACCGAACACCAGTGATCTTGTTGGATCAAGTGCGGCTTCCGAATTTATATCACGACACAGCATCGATGGGAAATTCACATTCGTTGATCAGAGGTTCGTAATGACTGAATTCAAATAATACCTATGATGTTAGAGCATTGTAATTAATTGCATTTTGGCAATATAGGGTTTCTGGGTTGCTCGGCTATCAACCGCAGGAGCTACTGGGCAAATCGTGCTTCGATTTCTTTCATCCCGAAGATCAGAGTCACATGAAAGAAAGTTTTGAACAAGGTTCTTTTCATAATACTGTTTGATCCACTCTGACTTATACTCTGTACTTTAAACATGTCTTTAATTTCCATTGAAAAGTGCTAAAGTTAAAGGGCCAGGTGATGTCCGTCATGTATCGCTTCCATGCCAAAAATAGGGAGTGGGTTTGGCTCCGAACAAGTGCTTTCGCTTTCCTCAACCCGTACACAGATGACGTCGAATACATTGTTTGCACCAATTCGTCCGCCAAGTAAGACATAGTCACACCCAAGTTTGTTTGCGCAAACTTCTACGTGGACTGAGATTTTACTTTTCGCTATAATTTGTTGTAGAACATTGCATCATCAGCAAGATGCAACGGCAACAAGTCCGGAGCACAGCGGTCCTTCGGACACTGCCAGCACCATGGGACAGTACAGCCAAGGGCTTGTGATGCAGCCAAAACCCGAGGGCTTGGATTATAGTATTCAAAGGACAGGAGCGGAGGTTTACCCTCATATGATGCGTTCGCATATACAAGGTTTGCTATTGTTTTCCCTGTCCTAATTTAACATGAATACTTTTTTTAATCAGGTCTTTGATGGTTGTGATGGTGTACAATGTTATACACTAGGTTCTCAGACACGCCCCGGCTCATCCCAAAATGTGTACAGTACCTACGAAGCAACTCATTCGCCGTTGAGTTATTCTAGCCCTACCGGCAGCGTGTCGGCCAATGCCAACGTGGCACTAAGTGGTATGGCTCAGCCACCTTCTGGGGGTGTTCTTGCAAGGATTAATAAACCAAGCTCAAGCCCCACACCAAACCAATCCTGGACACAGCGTCATTTATCTCAGGTATGCGCGTGTGTGCGTGCATAATGTAATAATATGTAATTCATAGCTCCGCTTGAATGTTTAACTGCTAATGTTTTTATTGCAGTCTGGAGAATCGTTTGGTCAGTACAGTCAAATTAGCCCGACACGTTCGCCTTCAGGACCTACGTATACCCAGTTGGGGTCATCTGCCACGTCACGGCCTGCTATTCCGCCAGGACAAGGAAATGCCACTTATACGCACACTGCTTCCTCCGCTGGCAGCAATGCAGGCAAGGAAATTACAAATCATACTTGGAAATTTTGAGTTATTGAGTTTTACCTTGGTTTTACTCTAGCCAATGTTCTGATTAAGTCCAAGATGCACTAGACTCTCCATAATCCGGCCATTCCGTGCACACATTGGTGCCTTTTTATTGAGATTACAATTAAATTTAATGGTGTACAGTGTTTGGAAAGGGTTCATTAAATTTAATAAACACAAATATATACAGGAACATAAACTTACTGTGCTGTTTATACATTATACACTATAATAAAATGTTTTCTCTGCAGAACAATATGTAATGAGCACAAATGAAATCATACATTTTCTACTTAATGTTGTCTTTGAAACGTTTTGTGGCCATCGTTGATAGAAGACACCTGCATGTAATAAATCTAAAAATAACCTTAGCTGATGTGTCACAAGCCGCCGGATTATCGAGTGTCTGGTGTATTGATGTCAATGCGATGATTATTCTATACAATATTTTAGGGATATGGCACGGACATAACCAATGGCAGGGAAGTGGCAACCAGTCTAGTGATACTGGAAGTGGCACCCCTGCTGGAAGTCAGCAAGGGCAGGCGGTTGGACCATCCGGTGCTCCTGGCCAGCAACAGCAGCAGCAGGAGTTGTCGGACATGCTTCAGATGCTGGATCAAACTGCCACCACATCTTTCGAAGAACTTTCAATGTTCAACACATTTTCCGAGTGATTGTGGTGGCTTTTGACGTGGAAAAAAAGAACTATTGCAGTGTGGTGCGTGGTAGGAGTTTGCGAATTGGGTTGAGCAGCGCAAATGACTGATGATCGTGTTATCGCTACGTACGGCCCATTTGACAAATCCAGTGCATATCCATTGCTTGCTGCTGAAGACTTGACCCTTCCATGCAAAAGTCAGATTGGAGTTATGCCATTCGTCGATAAGTGGAGTTTGGAGTGACAAAGACAATAGCCGAATTCCTCAAGCACCATCGCCACACTGAGTATCTGAAAAAAGTCAAGTGGAGACGCTGCAAAGTGGTTACTTTGGCTAATTATTTTAGATATGGACTTTGTGTTCAAAACAAATTTTCCTCCCAACTTCGAATTTTTGAAAAGAATTCTTTGTTTTAATTTTTTGGAGCCGGTTTGGCCATGATGGAACCTTCCCGATTGTGCTCTGCTTTCAATCAGATGATGGGCCTAATCGATTGTGATGAGCAACTAAGATTAGAAAAGTGCTGTGGCAACTGATGTTCATTTCACACATAGTGTTGGTTTAGTTTTTAACATGAATTAGTAGGTAAATTTTGAAAAAGGCTTAAATGCATAATGGCTTATCTGATGCTGGAACTGGTTGCGATACAATACTTCATAGACTTATTTATTGCTACCAAATGCATGATGATGCAAAACTTTGTTAGGAATAAGTTAAGTTTCAGAATGTATTTATCGCATTCGGTGTTTTTAAAAGATGAGATTTCACTGAGGTTAATTCAAAATTATGGGTCTTATTATGACAATAAAATTTTGAGGGATAATTAAATAATGTACAAATTTGGCATTAAATACAGTGAAATCAAACCTTGCAATAAATATTCTATTCATCTTCTAAAACTACACTGAAATTATTACGTATCTATTTCATTGTTTGCGTAAAAGAAGAGCCAGATATAGATTTTATTTTTGACGTACGAGAAAGACGTTTTTGTGCTCGATCTCTGTTCCCCTGCCCCCTAAAAATAACAAGTGCCATCAGACAATCACGAATAGCATATCGGATAATGTTATATGTATTCACATGCAACAATACAACAATATTATACCCAGCCTGCGATACCCGAAAGTCAGTGAAGAATGGACACCGAAGGGCTCCATGTACTTTTGCAGACCTGGGAAATAATGGATGAACATAGTGAACATCCCAGAGTTTGGCTTGTAACCTGTTACATACATATCTGGTTGGGTTACTGCGAAACATTGGTATACAAAACTATAAGAGGAAGGTGTTGAGCTTCTGGAGAATTACACGGCACGTTGATGACCGAAAGTACTACTAGCGAGTTGGTCTTTATGGATTTCCTTGACTTTGTATTTCATGGATTTGAAACACTTGACGTTGATTTGTATTAGTATTTTCAACCAAAATCATTATGGACTGGTTGGCAGGTCAGATTATGAGAATCTTTGGTCATGTGACTAGGCCATAATCCAAAAATTCTGAAAATCATAGTTTTAGTTTAACATTAAATGCAGTAAGTTTAGTTGATGATTCCACCAACAGGTGGAGTAATAGTGAGCATTTTGTATGTAAAACAAGAAGGACAATCTTAACCGGTTGTTTTCAGTGTAATTACAGACCGAAAATTTAGGATGAATTATGCGGGGTGACGATTTAAGCGGAGTTTTTAACATGCAAGTCTATGGAAACTGTATTTTAAATTGTGACGAATTATCTAGGTGTCTAATTAACGAGGTTTGACTGTATATGTACGACAGATATTAGTCAAAATGAGTCAAAAATTAAATTTAGAAGGATTTTGCATACCATGTTAATCATGGCAAGAAGGTTTAGCAAAATCACATTTGGATATGCAATTAAAGATTAAATGTAGCCCCTGTTAAATACTGTTAATCCGCTTTAAAATGTAACCAAATTGTACAGATACATGGTATTATGTTGAGGAATTGCATTTTGGTGCTTATGTTGGTGCTTTCGGACATCAACGTGTACCTGTCAGTCATATCAAATATTGAGTTTGTCATTCCATTTTTTACTTCGATGCATTTGGGTATACATTGAAATTTCTAGATTTTGTATTGTGACTTGTTGCATTTTAGGTTTGTTGCCAAGATGAAAATGTTTGACGAACACATGCCGCGACAAGCACCCGGTCCATTGTAACGTGCGATGATATTATCACTCCAACTTCTCACGATGACGACTAGATTTTTTGTAGATGAAAAACTATTTGCGAAAGTGATGCGACTGGATTGTGTCACTGATTATTCGTTGCTATACCAGCCAAGCTGGCGTTATATACTTTCCGTTGTACAATGATAAGAAATGAACTGCGGTGCACGCGCATCGGCAGTGGACTTCCTTCTTAGAAGATTATGCATTTTGTGGGGTGGGTGTGGTTCGAGATCGAGTTTTAAAAGATACAAGAAGCATGGATCGTTTAGTAAATATGTGGCATAACGTTTTGTGAATAGTGTCGGTGCATGTAGATAACATTTTTCCAGCGCAGACATGGCCGCGGTGCCACACCGTCAAGAAAATTGCATTTTCACCCGTTCCCCAAAAATACAAAAACCTAAACTGGAAATACGAGCGTTTCTTAAGTCGAATTAACAACTAATCCGTGTTAATAAAGGCGAAACAATTACAGTCTCTTATGTTCAGTATGCAGGACTTTTTCACGCGGTGTAATTTTGCGGTTTCGCGTATGCGCGGTATATGTATTCAGTTTGTAGCAGTTTAATGGTTTAATACTATGGAATTGCAAAGGAGATAATCGCAATTTACTGATGGCTATCATTATGAAACCTTGAAGTCAAGATTATAAAATTTAAACCTTGAGAAGGCTTTAAAAAAACTTGATAAGAGTCAGATCATTGTAGGCCATGGTCAGATGTGCCAGTGGTCCATAAATGAAAATTTATGAAATGACACAGCTTGGTGACCTTTAAATTGATGAGAATTTAAAATTTATGCAATGACGTCTTGATTAATTTGGCAGTTACATGGACCAAGCTCTAAATTTTAATACACAGATACAAGTCAGCTAGCTTATTTTTTTAATTTAATTCCTTTCTTGGACTTTACATGTTTTTGGTTTGTTCATTACAAGGTTGTAAAGTGTATAAGTTAGAACATGTGCATTTAATTATTGGATTGTGTGTTTAAACAGGGGCTTGGTTTAAAGATAAAAGATTTGGCTGCAATTCCGAGGGGAAAATGTTTTTGCTTTTTGAAAAATTTATATAATATAAATTTTTTTGTCCAATTTCTGTGCAGAATTGTGCTGAAGTATTTTTAATAACATATTCTGCTACCATGCATGATTATAAAATTAGTACAGTATGTAAATTAAAGAAAATTTAATTTTGCCACTTGGTTTTGGAATAGATAGCCTGGGGAGGAGCATGCATGGGGCGGGGCTTGACTGCTTTCGTTGGTGACGCAAGAGGCAGAGCTTTGGTGCATCGGCCTCGATGATGCTCAGGGCACTAACGTCTCCTTGACGACCGTCTCTTCCTCGTGTGATACGTATTGCGCATGCCCGACGGCATTCCAGTGTGACGTGAAACTCCCGTTTGCAAATTATTTCGCTGACCTGTGCTCATCCCACTCCATATCCTTATAAATATTTTTCGTTTGTCAAGATGTTATAAAAACCTAAATTAGAACCGATATTAAACCTATAACGAAAATGGTCAAGGATCCTAAATTAATCTAAACAAAAGAAAAAGAATAAGGATCCTAAACTAATCGAAACTAACCTCTTGATAACGGAAATTAAGATTACGGATGAAAAAACCATAATACATGGTGTGGCGATCGAGGGTGTGGGATATATAAGCACATGCAGGTCAGCGAAATAATTTGCAAACGGGAGTGTCACGTCACACTGGAATGCCGACGCGAGGAGGAGCCGATCGTCAAGGAGACGATAAGAATCTCAAGGGCTGAAGACGAGAGCGCTGTCCTCATTGGATCCTTTGAGTGGCCATCTTGCGGCTGCAGCGGCTGCCAGCGTTCCGAGATGATTTCCGCTCGTTGCTGAGACGTTATTTCTACTCGAGATGTTGTTGTTAGCATTCTCGTGAAGAAGCTCCAGGGAAACGGCCACCAACTTTCGATGACCGTTGAAAACGTTGCAATGGGGTAAGTTTGATCGGAAATTGTTGGTTGTGCCTTGGACGTTGTGCGTTGCCTTGACGGCAGCATCCCTCTTCCGGCATTGCATTTTCCACGCTTTCTGCCTGCCATCACTTGCATCAATGCTTGCATCCATGCAGAAAAAGGCTTCCATCTTTGGTGTAAAACCAAATTATAGATCGATATAGCAGCGCTTTTATCCTAGGATCCTGGGCCACGACCTCAACCTGATGCGGGTCACACAGTCGTCATATACTTAACATTTTTCGCACACGCATTGCAAACATGCATAAAAATTGCATTTTGCGACCTGCGAGGGTGAAACAGAATCCCCAAAGTTCAACAATTGTAAATTTATTGCAGGGAAACTGTGCAGCTTTGTATGTGTTTTTATTTTTTAATCCCGAGCAAATGTAAAGCACTTGAAAAAGCAAAATTTTGTATTGTAGAAAAACATTGACCATTTCAGGTGAAATTGCAACAGCTGGAAGTTGGTAAAATCAGGGAATTAAATGATGATAAACACGTACTTCATTGAAAAGTCTACCTTTTTATTTGGCTGAAATAATTACCGAAAAGATAAGTAATTTAATAAATTGTACCGTCATTCATAATTGTATTTTAAATTATTAATAACAGCGAGGAGATCAATAATTAGAAAATTGAGGAAATAATACAGAAAATGAATTGGAAAAGGTGAGAAAGCAATTTAAAAATGAGTACAGCATCCTGAAATGTTCCTAGAACATTGTTAGAACTTTCATTGTACACAACAAATATCCAAATTAACATTAGAAATGCTAAAATAAATTTAAACACCTGCAGGAAAAATTAACATTTTCTTTCCCATTTAATTTACTTTTTATTATGCAGTCAAAGTAAATGAAACCTTTGATGTAACTAGTTAACTAATTTTGTTAAATGTTATTGACATCATAAAATTGAAATTCTCAATGTACCATAAAATCAGCTGTTCATGATATGCAGTTGCTCTGAAATTCCACAAAACACCAGATACTAATTAACAAGTTTTATAACGATGCAGCACATAAAGAAATCCCAAAACATATATTACATATATATATATATATATATATGTATTAAATTAACAAATTGTGTGATTCGTATAAGCAAGAGTGGATAAGTAATAATTTTTATCATGCACCAATTCAAGCTGCAAACAACACATTAACCGTCTTTTCATTTCACTCTAGGGAGAAGGCATCATTAGAAATGGATGCAGTATGAATGCTGAAATAAACATAAAATAGACCGAAAAAGATTTGAATCTTTGAATTGATGCCTCACATTTCCCAATTGGCTAATTTCGATTTCAATTTCGAATCTTGCAAGGAAAATACTTTGCATTATATTTGATAATTTGATAAAATGCACTTAGCAAAGTAAATAACCCATAGAATATCCTTCTGAATATTCAGGAATATTAAAAGCCTTTAAAAACAAACTTTACTCTGCATATAATGCCGTAGTTTCATATAGGGTTATGTATACAATGGTACCAAATATTGGTTCCAATGGCAGCCAATGGTGGCGCCTCATGTAACCCTCATATCTAATTTAAGTAGTAATAAAAGGGGTTAAATTAGTATATTAGAATGTTTGATAATCCATTGGCTTGGAATTGTTCCACCTACTAACAAATGGTGTTACTTCAGTTTCAAAACTCCTTGTTCAAAGTTTGACTGCCCGGGCACTAGCATAAGCCTAACATATGTAGATTGGATGACTGGTGTAATGGCCGCCATCGGCTGACTGGTGTAATGGCCGCCATGGAATGAGCAAGGAAGCTGTACATTCTGGTTTGGAAAATAAGTAGGTCCTACAGTCGCAACGGTTTAGTGTCACCTCGGTTAGTGTCACCATCTAGATACAGTCAACATAATCAGCATAAACTTGTGATTATAATTAGCAGTTGCTAAAATTCTCAATGGATTCAATTAATTAAATAAAGAAATATGAGCGAATTTATGAATAGCTACATTCTAATACAGTCCAAGAATTTTGAAATTTCGGTTACAATCAACCAATATGGGTGGTTCCTTCGAGTTGACTATAAACGGATTTTGTTGTATTTCCGTTAGTTTTTTATATAGTAGGGAAAAAATGTTATCTGCAGAATTGAATATCGTAAGCGTAAAAGATTTACGCAAAAGCCTTCGCTCGGTTACGCAGGCAATGAAACCAAACAATTTCATATATGGTTGCAAAACTGTGCAAGATTAGAAACGATATTTAATTCTATACCATGACCCTAGTTTACCATCAAGCTTATATGGACCTGGATTGATTACTCAGTGGTTTGCGCTAAGCTTCAGATTGCCACCGAGATGGTTTAGATGTATACGACTTTGGATATGAAGCCGGAGGGGTGGTGGCACTCTGGTGGTGTTTCTATATTGGGTTGCATGTGTGCTAAGAGGTCCATCGATTTCTCTTCATCTCTAGCTATGTATGTACAACGATTGCATTCGGCATTCGGCACGCAGCGGGGACGCGGCTAGTCACCGATGCCGCATGCCGATGCCTCCAACCGAGCAGAAACCATTGTTATAAGAACATGCAATGGCAAGGCATATAGTTGAGTTTGATTGGGAGATTACTTGCAAGGAGCATGGTCATGTCACCTAAACATGGCCAAGGAACTGACTGCTGCCGAAGTGCAGCAACTCTACCTCACGAGTTTCCTTCTCGGAGCGCGGACAAGGTCTGAGTTGTATCAATGCCCCAGGTTTCTGTTCCTATTTCCAGAGTGACATTTGCATGGATAAAATCGATACAATTGGCCTGTGACGCAAATATTTACCACCGGTGATCGATATTTCAGAAAGCATGCGTCAATGCGTGATTAGATTTCGGAGCAGTCGCGTACAGCGTAATGAAATAAACGCCCATTTGCCACAGTGGTACTAGCATTAACACTTGGCCTAAGGCTTATGTATTCTATATCTATTTGTTAGTATCTATTTTGTCAAAATCTTTAATAGCTTTTGGACAAATGTTATGATACATATGTACCGTGAAGCGAATCGCGTCAAGAAAATCGATCCGCAACGGCTAATATGCAAGTACGGCTCTTAAAATAGTGCTCAGTTATGAACTTATTAAGGAACGTTGTGCTTAGCTTGGAATATGAATAGGTTTGAAGGGATTATAATGGAAGGAATTTGATGGTTGGTAAGATAGACAGGGCCAATATATGTATACCGAGATTTGGCCGGAATCTAGTTTATGGCTGCCAAGAATCGATTTTGTAGATGTTGCTAGTTTATAGCTTGGGAAATATGAAAATGGTCTGGCAGTCGGAGCAATGACTATTGGGTTAAATGGATCAATTCGAAGTTGGGTAGGCTTTATTTGGGACATGTAAAAACAGAATATAAGGTTTGACATGGACAGTTTCTAAGAAAAAATCACTGAAAACATATGGAACTAGAATATCTAATATTGCTAAAAATGAATGTATTAATCATTTACTAAGCCATAAATACTGAAAAGTACATGATTTGATATCTTAAAAGTGAAATTTGACACTAAATTAATAACAAATTCAGCTAGAGACTGAACTTGGAAAATTCAAAAGACTAAATCCAATGAGAATCAAATAAATAAATGAGATTTAGTATAAGGGGATCTTTTTTATACAGGACAGAAGAAAACCAGTTGTGTTTTAGAAATATATGTCTGAAATTAGAGATTGTAATGCAGGAATTAAAGAGAAATATAATGGAATTTGTCAAGAAATCGAGGAAATATGAGATTTTCATACAGAAAGTTGAAAAGATGGAACTTATACAAAAAATAAGTGATATACTAAAATAATTATAAATATAGGAACTGTTTTTATTATTTTCATTAAACATTATTTTTAAGTGGAAAAAACTCTGATTTATGTTCAAGTAAATTATTTTTTATTTAAATTGCATTGGTATTGTATGGGAAACTGAGGGAAAACCCTATTTCACACTAAAAAAGCAATTTATATGCATCCTCATGCAACAAAAGAATAAAATTACCAGATTAGGCTTAAAACATTTCCAAATTTACCTCTTTATAATGTGATTTACACTTCCTTGCCCATTATCTGTACAATTTCCTGCAAAAAACAGGGTTTTCCTGTTTCACAGCGTGATGTACAAATTGCCAATAGCAGGATATATCTGATGGGATGGTTTTAGGTGAAGATGAGAGAGCATTGTCAAATTGAATGAGCCTGGTCATTGTTGTCTCTGGCCATTATGCTTTTTGCCCATGTGACCTTATAGCCCTTTCTTTTGTGCAATTTGCTATAACAGGGAACAGCCCATCTTCTCTACTAAGGCACACGTCTTTCATATCGATCCAACCACCAAAAAGTCTTGGATTCCAGCCAGTTCAACTGCAGTCAGCGTATCCTTCTTCTTCGACTCGACGCGCAACCTGTACCGCATCATCAGTGTCGAAGGCACTAAGGTTTCTCTATTATCTTCCTTCACTTCTATCTAAATATATAAAGTGCAATTAGTTGAAATGCTTATTGTGGATTTGTTTTTACCAGGCTGTAATAAATAGTACCATCACGCCAAGCATGACTTTTACGAAGACCTCGCAGAAATTTGGACAGTGGTCTGACGTGAGGGCCAACACAGTATATGGGCTTGGATTTGCCTCTGAAGCTGATCTGAATAAGGTATATTTGGCTGTTATCATCTGGCAATGAAAAATTGATTGCTTGTCGTACACTTCGTGAAGCTGTCAAATTGAAATTGCGAAATAGAGAGGAAAGCACCGGCAAGAGAGCCAGACAAAATTAATTGTGTATTTATGCATATTAGGCTACGATTTCCTATGTCAAATAAAAAGTTTCTGGAATTTACCATGAAATTCCTGAAATTTTGCTCAATTATTTTTGGAGTTTGAGCCCTGTTATTAGTATATTTACATGTCCAGTCATATGTATTTGCATTTGCAGTTTATTGAGAAGTTCCAAGAAGTGAAAGAAGCAACAAAAAGTGCTCAGAAATGTCAACCAAATGGCACTGCCGTGTCCACTCCGGTCACTTCGGCCAGCGCATCCCCCGTAAATGTTCGCTCAAGTCATGCCCATATTAGGGCACCTTCGCCATCCCCTGCCCCAGCCCAGTCACCAAGGCTTCTAGAAGACGCGGGAACAATCCAAGGACCGCACTTGGACGATGTTTATTCGACGGCTGTCGCGCCACCACCCAATTCCTCGATGCCAAATGATGTAATGAACGCCAACACTTTGAAGACCTCGCTAGTTGCTCACCAGAGGAGTCAAAGTCTTTCCGGTTTACAGGTGAATTATTTGATATTTGCAATCTTCAGCGAGTCTGAACCGTATTTTATGTTGTCACGCATGTAACAGCAACAGATGGACAGCCCAAAGCATCAAGGCAAGAACGTGGAGAAAGGACCTTCCGGACAAGGACCCGCTCAGAGTCCGGTACCACCTAATCTTGTTGGGGCCAATTTGGAGGCACAGCTCAAGTATGAAAACGACAGATTGAAGTTGGCTCTGGCTCAGAGGTATAATGACTTTGATGTCCTCAAGCAGTTGACGCATTTCATGCGTAAACGGGAAGTCACGGGCATAGGTGATGATCGGAGTGTTTTACGTTTATACTGCAGCTCAGCAAATGCCAAGAAATGGGAGGTGGAGCTGCAAACTTTGAAAAACAACAACGCTCGGTTGACGAGCGCGTTGCAAGAGAGCACGGCCAACGTGGAAGAGTGGAAACGGCAACTTCAAGCGTACAAAGATGAGAACGCCCGCATGAAAATCATGGCAAGTCGCTCGCACTGACTCTGAGACTGCATCGTTGGTCAAATGAAAGGGCGTGCGGAGACTAACGTAACACACTCTGCCATCACCCAACAAAGATTTTGGAGTTGGAGGCCAGCAAGGGAAACGTGGATGCCGCCGCGGAGCTGAAGAAAGAGTTGCACGCGCTCAGGCTTAAGGTGGAAACCATGGAGACTGACGTGAGGGAAAAGGAAATGGAAACTCACAGGCTGGCCAAGCTTCTGCAGGACTCGCGGTCGCAGCACATGGTGGGACACCACAACAAGTACGATGAATCCGTCAAAGTGAGTTGGGACCATTTAACGCAATGTTTCCATTTTTACTGCGCGATTTCCTTTTAAATTCAACGTCACTGTCCATCATAATTTAAAGCCATTGACATTTGTTTAACAGCTTTAAATGTAAATGAGAATTGCAGTCGAACCTCGACAACTGAAAGTCCAAGGTAAATGGGGAAAACTTTCAGTTCTTGAAAATTTCATTGAAGGAAGTTGTAATTAAAATTGGGTTAAATGTCTGCAATATAAATCATGCAATTGTTTCTAACTTAATTTATATCCTCTGAACTTGCAAAAACTCTGTTAAACAGTGGTTTGCTTCATTATATTGCAAATTTGTTTCAATATATATTCAATTTCATCCAATTTCTCAAGTTTTTCAACCTTCTCAGCAATTTTCTTGCTGTAAAAATGGTTGACAAATAACAAAGTTTCTCTTCTAGAAGTTTTTCTTTGCATTGACAGAAAAATATGTTTCAGTTACGGTATCGGAAATTTCAGTTAAAAACTTTCAGTTATAGAAAAAGTCTAACATGGAAAGAATGAGGAACAAAATAAAGTTTTCATTTATAGAATATATTTTACTTATGGAAGTTTCTGTTATCGAGGTTCGACTGTAAACATTTTACATTTTTCCAAATTACACAGTTAAAATAAAGAAGCATTTATCAAAAAATAACCCTAACTTAAAGGTGAGGTGTCATGGTTTTGCAAGGTATCCTGAAAATAACCTAATGAAAAGTTGTAACAAAATCTCAGTAGAAATTGATAATACAAAAGTTATTCGCACTTTAGTTGCGTAGAACTTTTATTTACTAATTTCCACATAGATATTGTTTCAACGTGCTTGGTTTCTTAGCTGTAAAAATGGGTTTGTGTCACACACTGCGAGTGGTTACAATTGCTTTAGAATCTGCAACTGGAGAACGAGAGCCTGAAGAATAGCCTGAGTAGCCTGCAACGACAGCTGGACGCAACGGTGGCCGCGCAAGAAGCCGGAAGGAGGTTGGCCGAAACGCTTCATAGTCAACTGGGTGAAAAATTACACGAGATTATGGAACTTCACGGCGATATTGCCAATGCACTCAGTACGTGACATAAGCAAGCAACTCTTAAAGAATCCAGACATCTATTCCGCTGCATTCTGACTGCTGCCAAGAACAACACATTTAGGGACGTATGTTTCCATCATTTTCCAATGAATTTTATTGGTTTTGTAATTTTGGCTTTTATGTTTACAGCTACTAGCTTAATACGTGACAGCCATTTTAATGTTTCCATAATTACAGTTTCTTTGTAATGGTGGGTATAAGATAAACTCGGAATTTTATCTTTTTATTATGATTTTCCCGTAAAGTGTGCCAAAACGCAATGATTAACTTATTTCTCAGCATTTTTACATATCTGTTGGCATTTATAATGTTTATTAGAAAGAAACTGAACGAAGGATTACAATGATGCGGAAAAGTCTGCGCACGACAAATTGCGAAAGTGGTGTTTCAGTAAATTCGGACCTGAGCGCGACGGCAATTTGTTTGATGGCATTAAATCAGGGTTTTCTGTGCCAGGTTTGCCAAAAATGAGGAAGTATATAGAAACAATATTACAATTGTATTTTAATTATTATATAATTAAACTATGGTTATAACGTGCGAACGAGAAAAATGTAAATAAACGGATCTCTGGTTTAATTTTGCAAATATAAACAGGAAAATTAGGTAAATTAACATGAAATTAGTAAATCTAATTATTTTCCTATTATGTTCTCTTCATTTTTATTAACCTGGTACTGGAAAGATATACTGTGAAAGTGGTTGTAATTGGCGCGCTTTTATTTTCGCTATATTCGCGCTAGCAGTTTGCCCGCGAAAATAAATCACCCTTGAAATTAAAGGGAAACTTGGAATTTCAACAGCCAATTACTTTCCAGGAAATTAAAATATATACAGTGTATATATATGTTACGGTAAAAGACCGCAGTCGGGGAGGATGCGTCAATCCATGTTAATCACCGATTTTGGAATTCGCGGATCGCGACAAAAAACCCTAACCTAACCTAACTTTAACTAATAATAAACGTTCTTAAGTGTGTTTAGGTTAGGGTAGGTTAGGTTTTTAACCTAAAAAATCGCATAATTTGGATCGGACTGCGGTTTTTACCGTAACATACACACACACACGAAAATAACAACTCGTGGAAATTATCACTTTTACAGTTGATTTCACGCAAAACTTTTTCTCGCAAGCCCAGACAGAATGTTGTATCAAACGCCAAGCTTTGATACTGTAATATAGTTTGTTTTCCTACTATATTCACATTTCACTTGGCTTTCATTTCGTACTTGAACCAAGTGGATTTGTTCTGGTCACGGAATGGCGTAAAGAGACGAAAAAAGAAAGGGATATTGCATCCATGAGATTTATTATCCTGCCCTTTATAATATCTATAGCTTGAAAATGCTCCAAAGAATGGAACTTTACAAGGGTGTTCAATGTTTCCCCAACATTTGTGTGTGCTTCTTTCCCGGCCCCAACTGTAGCTCTTTACGTGTGCTTAACAAGTGTTGTCCGTCCAAAAGATGGCTCCTGTGCCCAGTTTGAAGTCTAACGGTGCGGCTGTGGGTGAATAACGTTGCATTTCTTACTTGATGTACAGTGTAACTTACTGTACTACTCGTATTATTCCATAGTCTCATTCCTATACATCACGGTTAAGAAAAGGAAGCCGGTACGTGATGGCGGCTTACGGTCTTTTTGTGTATTACCGGAGGAATGCAATTTTATTCGCTCTCATTGCTCAATGACGTACATTGTAGTAGCAGTCTTTCCATATATGCTTTATTTCATGATAAACGTGTGACATTATAATATACAAAGTCATGTTTATTGACTTCGTTATACTTATAACATTACTATGTCGGTTGCCGCAAACGTTGGCGCTGTACGTGTTCTTTTTACCGGTTACAAAGTTATGTCTGTATATAAATATCATATGAGAATTCTCTAGCTTAGATGAAATAACCACTGTTGAAAATTGTTAACAGGAAAAAGATTGTTAACAGTTATTCCTACTCGAGAGGACGATTGTGTATTTAATGTGCGTGTTTCTATAAATGAAGTTGTTTACTTGAATTACAGTGTATTTAATACATGGACATTAGGTTACATAATTGAACACACTAATCTCGTGATAGTGCGTAACAAAATTTAGTTCACGCGTGTACGCGCAAAGTTACATTTTTCTGAATAATTTATCATGAGCACGGATTAAGATTATAGCCCATCCTGCAATAACAACATTAATTTTGGATCCTCCAGTGGCACTGCAAGGACAGTCAGTTGTTGTAGTTTCAGGTGTAAAAGTCATCCAAGAGCCTTTTGTTGTCGTAGTTTCAGGTGTAAAAGTCATCCAAGGGCCTCTTGTTGTCTTAGTTGGCCGCGAAGTTTTATCGGTTGATAATGTAGATGTTGTTTCTTCTGATGTCCAGTTTTGAGAACTTGGGGAAGTTTCATCTGTTGTATTGGATACAGTAGATGAACTGGTTGGTGCAGAAGTAGAAGCAGATGTAGAAGTACTTCTAATCCGAGGGGTTGGCTGATGGGTATTATTATTTTCCCCCAGTCTAGACTTTTTTCCTTTAAGACAAACACAAAGTAAGTTATATGCCATATTTTGAAAAACACAGTGTTCCCACTGAACTTATATTGAATTTCGGAGCATTATATTCTTTGAAATAGCCTATAAAACCTGTAATAACCTTTATTTTTGGTTGCAAAACTTTATAGAATCATAAACGACAGATTTTAAAGTAAGTTATTGTTTAGAAATGCAAAACAATAAAAAAATCCCCATTTATTTTTAACTGAATTTATGGCAAAAATGTTAATTTATGTCATTAAAGCTTTCTATTACAAAAAATGCTGCAGTCTGTACCATTAAATTACAGTTTTGTGTAAATTTATGAAAAAGGCAATTGTATGGTACAAACTGCAGTATTTTGATGCAATTGTTCATATTTATAATAAAGTAAAACCTATAAAACTCTTAAGTTTTAGTATAATACTTCTAAAAAACCTACATTTTGAAATCTTATACCTATAAAATCCTTTAAAAAAGTATTGATGTTTTTAATTATTTTTTTTTTTAACAATTAATGACAGTAATCTGTTCTTACTTGATGCAGTGATATTGATGGCCAGAAGCGTTATTAGAACAACCAAGTAAATAATTTGCGAATTCATAGTTTTTGTCGCACAATCAGCTTAAAAACATCCAATCGACGCGTGCACGTAAATGCTCCCGCGATTCAATCCACATGCATTATATATGCAGTACGTATATAAGCATCCTGGCACACGGTTAATCAATACATAGATAGCATTGTCAATCTCATGCATGACAAGTCATGTAGAAATCAAGGTAACGTGATGAATTCAATTACGTTGCACGCTCCAATGTGTCGTATTATCGTTGAATATCGAGCTATATTGACAGAGCAATTTAATCCATGTGTGATCGAAATATTTCTCTTTAGGCCTTTTAATATGCATTTTTATTTCAGAGCTTGAAAAACCGGTCAAGTGTTATTACACCATCTGTCTGCCGCGAACATTTGCGCTTTCGGGAAGGACTTTCTTTTGTTTTCGACCGTTTACATTGCTGATGACTCGGACTGGGTTTTGGAACCGCTAACATTTCACGGATTGCATTTCGATTCAAGCATACATCAACGTGGCTGTTCAAGTCTTCAAGACTGGATTTTTGGACATTGTTGCACACGGGACATCGCAGTGCTTGCGATCGACCGGGTACCGTGTTGACTTCATCGGCGGTTGCTTCTAACTTCGGGGTGGCTTCTTTGGAACCGGAGGTGGAACAATCAGGTTTGTCAGTTGGGTTTTCGGGGCTCTAAAATGATTTGGTTACAATCCAGTTATTGTAATAAATGTTGAAATATTTGAATTGCAGGTAACGTACCGTTTCCATCAGAGTTTCATCAGTTTGCTGCCGATGACTTGAAGAGTTAGCGAGAAACTTGTCCAATGTGCTGTATTGTGAAGTCTTGCGAGAAGCCTCAATAAGCGAAGACATTCTTACACCTGGTTTGTATGCACACAAAATCAAAATATCACTATTCATATGGCAGATGCACTTTTATAGAGTTGATCAAAGTATAACCCTGTTATAGCTAGCGTATTCGCTTATAAAGGCCCATTTCTAATTAATCAACTTTGTCTGCCATAGAAGCCCATGCTAAATGCAAACGTTTATAGCGTATACGGATATAGAGTACCTATTTTTAACCAAAAGACCAGTTCTTAATAGGATATAACGTAATTTTGTGTTCAAAAAAAACTGGCGATCAAGATGATGATGATGGAAGATACAGTGGAAACACCAGTGCCATTGTTCACTTTAGTAATAATAATCCATATGCTAACGGGTCCTATACACAAATTCCTAGTGTTTTAACCCAGGGACCCTTTCCTCACCATTTATCACGACTCGCAAGCAAGCCTGCTAACCCGTAATCCGTATGGACCCATGTGGGTGCAGAGCAAGCATATTTAATGCACCAATTTCAGGGCCCACAGCGAATCCCTAAGAAGGTATTCT
>JAQIWR010000052.1:0-35644 GCA_034695945.1 Glomeris hexasticha
CAGCAGGGGGCGCTGACCTCAGTTGTCAAATCGGCACCGCCGTGGACTGTGACAACTATTCTGCACACGACTGTACAATGGAATTCTACACGTGGCAGTAGTTGAAAGTTTGAATTTAGCATAGGGACAAAGTGATTTCGTTTCCAGGAAACTCTATATGTTGAATGGTATTTTGTGCATGTGTGTAGCTATACGTGTGTGAACGAGAATGCAATGGTTCCCATGCATTTACAGGCACTAGCCGATTCTCGATTTAACTGTATTATGCAGACACGTCGTTATTTGCATTGTGTTGACGGGTGAAAACTCTTTCCTGAAGTATGCGGCAAGGAAGGAAGAAAGGAAGGTAGGAAGGAAGGAAGGAAGGAGGGAGGGTTGTGGATAAGGGTGGGCGTCGTCGACAAAATGTGCATCTAATCGGTAGCACCAAGAGCGTGATGAAGGGGTTAAGAGAAGGGCGGCCAATGTACCCGAAAAATAGGGGTGGAGCTGTTGGAGCGAGTTTTCACCTCAACTCCAAAACTCGTCCAATACATGGACGTTTTAAGCATTGTTTGGCGTCACCGTCATCTTTTGCATATTTGATTCGGGTGAATGAACGCCAGCATCAGAGATGAAGAGAGATGCAAAGCGATTAGTGGACATGGGACAAATGTCTCGGTCACCCTAAAAACCATTATTCCTTTGACCGCCTCATAAATATATAACTATCTAACCTGGCACATGCATGCATACAGATCAAAAAACGCCTCCTCATTCTATCTATGCGATTAAACACACAACAAAATACACATTACGCAATTGAAACATCATTTGAGGGCTAGCCACTCAATTTCCATCTATGAGGTTCCCAGCAAATACCCATTTCCTTGATGATTATCACAACTTTTTACTATACATATGTATATTAACCAATATTGAACCAAAATATGCATAAAATTTCATTTGATAATATTTAATAGGCACGTGGCACCATGTTTAACATTGTAATAAATTCCACTTGTATACCACCAACAGGTCTTTATTTGTACATACTTGCATTTCTATAATATATCAATTCCCGGAAAGGTTTTAGCCACAACATGCATACCTTCACATTAATCAACAGTATTCCACATCCCACTTAAGAGTACACTCTGCCAATCAATCTGGATCTTGCTCTAACCTTTCCCCCTTTTCCTCTGTGATGTATTGTCCACACTGACCATTTTCATGTCATTAGCAAACTTGCTAATCACGGCAGGGATGCCCCTTCTAGGTCATTAATATACATGAGGAATAGCAAGGGTCCTAAAAGTGATCCCTCAGGCACCCTGCTGGTTATATATGTATATACCTCCATGCAACAGTCTGAATACCAATGAAAGTGTAGCATTTATTTTCATAGTGCTTATGAAAACAATGCAAAATAAAGGAAAAGACATGAACATGACTAGAAATGAGTGTATTTGTGTCAATATTAATTGGAAATTGTTTGTATTCATATATCATAGTGTGAAATTTATTTGTTTTGGTCGAATATATAGGGGTCTGTTTTCATTTTATTTACAAGTGCTCGCTGCCCTTGTTCCCAATTTGACATTATAAACAAAAGTGGCTACTGCTTCTGGCAATTCAACAATTGCTGAAAGTGTCAACTGATATGTCAGGGTCTTTAGCATCCCTACCACACCTATATTTACTGTTGGAATAAGTAGGCAATAATTGTTTTAAGACTCCATGTCATCATGTTTACCATTTCCAGATGTTTCACTGATGATACAATTAAATAAGGATGTGGCACTTAAAAAACATAAACAACTGTTGACAAAGTATACTGTGCATGAAATCTAACCCAAATGAAATTATAGAAATAGTAAACAGTATGTGATAGAATTGTATATTTTTGGTTTGTGTGTTTTTGGTTTGTTTGTATTGTTTTTTTTAGAACTAGAAAAGCCTCCCAGAAAGTCACAGAAATTGCATAGATAAGATGCAACAAGTGTCAACCTTGTAAAACGTCACAGGGGAAAATACCCGGTCCAAACTAAATATATTTAAATGTGCACCATTTAAAGCGACAATTTAGAAAGTGACTATAAAATGGTACGTACAATGGCAATTCTATCATTATTATGATCTTATTCATTGTTTTCTAACCTTGCTGTACAGCCACACCTCCTGTATACCTCAAGGTGTAAACTGCGCACCCCACTTTTCACTTTTTTCCCAAATTAGGATAAGGGCATGAAGATAAGAAAATCATGAAAAAGGATACATATCTGACAATTTCTGCATGGGAATTTCCTGCTTTGCCATTATTCACAAGTTCACATCTATTTATAAGTACAGTATTGCACAGTACATCTTTTGAATATACAGCAACAATACAAACTGGACATGTTATACAGGAAAAATGACTTGTAGAATAATGCACAAACCTGCAATACTGGTAAATATAAAAGGCCTACTATGAATATATTACGTGTGCATGCATGACTTGTTGCCTTTTGACTGATCAACATATTGCAGGTTTGCATCATTTTAAAATTCTTTGAATTTGTGACAAGCATTTTTTGTTAGTCTTTATTGCTATTATGCATGCAAACAGGTAAGTGACAGGTATGCAAATAACTACATTTTGGAGTTTATTTAAGTTCAAACATGTGCAGAGAAACAAAAGTATATTATAATTTCAGATTTGCTGACTCGCTTTATAATCCATGGTGGTAATTTTGTGAAGAACATAATTTTATTATGCATGTTTTCATAGCTATAAATATAAGATATGTACATGTTACATGTGTCATTATATGGTGAAACACGATGCATGTTTGAGCTGAGTCAGGAAGGCATATTGAATTTAATTGTCATTGAATACCAATGTGCATGTGTTTTTGTAGCTGACTTGGAAGCAAAATGCAATCGAAGACGATTCGTCTCAGGTCATTACCATTAACCATTACTTGCAACTTCAGAACACTTGTCACTGATTTTTTTTTAATATATGCATTCACATTCACTTTCAACATGTACAATGTCTAGTTGGACGTCTATAGGAAACTGGTTTCTCTTGCAGTGATAAGAAATGTGTATAATAGAGTGCATTTAGTGAAAATGTACTAACAACAAAGTTATTTATTTTTGCTACTACATTTGTAAAAAACCCAAACAAATGTGAATTATGTCCTAACAACTCGTTCTGGCTATACGTAGGTATATATATGCATTTTCAAGTTTATTAAAAATATATTTCTAGGAAATAACGAATAAACTTAGAAATTCGTTACATTTTTCACTATATACTACAAATGGTCCTAAACATTTTACATTTTGGAACATTCTGTATGCATAATTGCAACAATTTAGTATTGCAAAATACAATTAAACAAATTGAAGAGTTGCTTAAATAATGCAATTGTTGTAACAATTAACTCCAATGTGATGTGTTGCATTTGTTTTGTGAAATGCAAAATACAGTAACGTTTCAAATTGAGAACATTGCAATGTCCACAGTTGACACTAATATATCAAATTCCTTTTGACCCCTCAAGCCCCTTAATACACCACTCAATATACTACTTACAAACTACATTTAGCCTGCCTCATAACAATATGAATGACAGCATAAATTACTAAATTTGTGATGATGTCATTTTGAATTTTTATCAGGCAAATACATTCATCTCCATTTGAAATGTGTATACATGTTTGTATGCATGCTACCATGTGTTGCAGCTAGTACCAGTATGGTGTACTAGTATTTCTGCACCTCGCTTTTTATCTGGCATCAGTGAGCCTAATTGGATGCCAATTGAAAAGATTACAAGCGACGTTGAGCAGGCACATTGGCCTGGCTGCACCCACAAGTCCTATATATTTCCACTCCAGAATCATCTGTCACCCGTCATCATTGGCTGATTTTAGACACCGATTACATCGAGTACAGCTCACCCAGCGTGAAATCGAGAGTTTACACATAATCTGTGATACACAATAACCGAGCTGTGCACAAGGCAGACAGCTGGACATGCTTGTGCCCCAATTTTCAAGCAGGATTTTCGACAAAAATACAGCAGCAAGTATATGTCCACCGAAAGCCCAACTGCTTTATGATTGGTCAACAATATATATGACATTTCTAAACAGTACCTTTTAAATATTTCATACAACATCTGCATACAAATTGTCATCTGAACAATGGGGAAATTAATTGTGTTAATTGTGTTAATTGGGTCGATTTGGTCCTTTGTGCTTTTTGGCCCATTATATAGGAATTCCTCATTATTTCAATAGAATTACTTTCTTTATATCACTGAAATAAATGAACTAACATCACATCTTTAATGAAAAAAGTCACAAACAGTTTGCATTTTCTTAAAATGGGACATAAATGCCATTAGGTATATGTAGACCTATTTTGTTGGCTTGATGCTAAAATTATAGCATTTGCAATTAAATTAAACCTTGCTCATTGGTTTTACCTGGGAATTAATTTGCAGTGTTCCCAAAAAATATATCCTGACAATTATTTTGAATTAGGATTTTGCACAATGCAATTAACAAACAATATGGAAACTAAGTAACAGAATTTATATGGCGGAAGTTTGTATTGGACACCTGTTAGTAGGTCAAGTATGTGCAAAACTTAATTTCCTGGAGTGTATACAAATTGCTAAAAGATGATTAAAGTTTTACTGTTGCAGGAATTTCATAAGAAACTGTTTCGTCAGACTATACAGCTGCATGTGAAAATTCCTTGTCTGCTATATACCAGGAAAATTTGCATTATAGATCTTTAAAGGTGCCTGGTACGAACTGCATCTTGTACAGAAACCAAAACCGATATCAACAAGCTGGGGGTGTCACCAAGATAGATATACAGTACTTACTATACATACAGCACCAGCAAAAAAGTGAATTAATTAAACAGGAACAAAGGGTCCTGGTGGGGAATCTGAAGAGAAATGTGTCAAGTGGAAAGAAATTTAAATTTAAATTTCCTACTGCATTGTCAAAACATATAATATAGAGAGTGAAATTCACATGGTCACTGTGCAAATTTATAGTGCAATTGCAAAACTGTTTTTGTCGAATTAGTCTGTGGCTCAAACAACTTTATGGCATTAGTTCTGGAAATTTGGAGGACGTAGACATTGTTAGTTGCAAGCCGCAATTTTTTCTAACTTCTTTTCAGTGAAAAAGAAAGAATGGCAGATTGGAAGCGGCTTTTTAAAATAATAATAAAAAACAACAATGTTTCAGAAGATCCGAGAAAAAATTGAGTGCAAAGAAAGGAAACTTGTTCCTTCCTTTCTTGGATTCGTTTTCAGCGTCCTTGAAGATTAAAACTGTTTGTATGGCGGTAAGCATCTGCCTATTTTTTTCACAAAGCTCAACAAATTTCCTGAAATCTTTCCAACGAAACATTTCATCGATTCTATACAAACTAACAATCATATTGAATTTACATTGTATGCCATATAAACAGGGTCCAGATAAAAAATAAACCTTGAATCCTGTTAATTAATTTTCATTAATGTACGTGCCATGCAGCTCAAAATGACCTTCAGTTAATATTAAGTTATACCTTGGCAATATATTAAACAAAAACGAAAAATGTTATTAATCAGTATTTATTGTTGCCAAGTACTTTTGTATATTATTATAATTAAAATTCAGCAATTACTTTACTTAATTAGCGTGACATATATTCATGAAGCAATATTGGGATACTCATGAATGTCATGCAATTGTGGTGATTTTTCAGTGTATGGATAATGAACAAGTTTTCTGGAACAAAAAATAAATAAAGAAAAAAACGCAGACATAAATTGCATGGGAAATTTCCAGTAAGTGATTGGACCACTTGTTTAATGCTGGAAAGATTTTTTACAGACTACGTTTGAACAAAAAAATCATGTTTTTAAATGCATCATTAGGTAGGAACATAAGTTATGTACTTAATGCTTAAAGGAATAAATTTCATCAAACTAATGCTTATGGAATACAAACTTCAGACATGGAGAATGTAATATTTATTTACATAGTACGTATATACTATATGCTAATATTTAGTCTTCGTCATAACCTGAAACGAATTTTTGCTCGTTTCAGCATAAATGAAGTATTTTTTGTTTACAAAAAATCCTCAAACCAAGGTGACCGTTGGCAGAAATGTGCAAAAAAAGTGAAAGACGTACTGTCCAGCAAATTACGGCCCAAACCCTTACAGGAAAAACAAAAACAAAAAACCTAGGAATTTAGTGGAGGAACTTTGAAACTAGGCAAACTGCACATTTACCAATGGCAGACATTGTTCAAATTTCCTCACGTTTTTACACAAAATGTTGAAACAATGCTTTAAAATATGAATTGTATGCCGACTAACTTTAAATTTGTAGAAATTTGTCAAGATTATGTTTTATACAATATTCATTGGAAAACCCAATTGTGATTAGGCCCTATTCAATTTTACCTTGATTTTACTTAAATTGCTTAACTAGTTTTAAATATGTTAATATAGGGTTTAAGAAATTGTGATAACCATCAAGGAAATAGACATATTTATTCATGAAAATTTGCAGTTAGTAGCCCTATGTTCGTGCACGGTTTTCCCAAAATTATATATAATTTTGGGAAAACTGGGCACCAACAAAAGCCCATGTATTGTGGATATTATTGGCTGCAAGGCCACGTTTTAAGCTATTTCTGAAACTCAGCATTGCCATTGGTTGCTGTATTGTACTAATTACAGAAGCTGTGTCTAATTTCTTTTCTTCGAGTGTGGTGTACGATTTAGTGTGGATGTCCTTGTAAACATAAATGAGACTTAAAAGACAAACTTTCTGCTATATAAATCCAGTATACCTAACCACTTTTGCTATAATTTATACTGAAACCTAAAGCACATAAATATATAGCGCCTCATTGCAACAAATTTATATATACAAGACTAATTATGTGGTAGGATCCTACAATTCTGCTCTTTGTAGAACAAAAAATTAATTACAGCCCTTAACTTCCCTTAAACAAATATATTTTTTTCCGTCTCAAGTTGTATAAACATAAAAACTAATTTTCACATTGTCCAACTATACATAAAGCTGTTAAAATACTTGCATAACTCTTTTATACCGAAATATTTTCTTGCTATATATAAAGCCATGAAACCTGTAATTTCTTATTTTATTGCAATCCTTTCAGAACTGCTTGAGCATAAATAGTTACATAATGAAAATAAAACATTCTTTAAACATTTCAATTGCAGAGAAAATTAACATGATCATTATACTTGTTTATATTCAGTCCGAAATCCTCAGTAATATAAATATATTACCTTTGGAGATACAGTAGCGTTTAATCATCACGAATTACAATTAATTTTACATGTAACACTGTAAAGTAGGCTAATATATGATGATTACAGAAAAGAAACATTATACTGTATAATTAATTGAACACATTTTGATTTTGATCTGTTCTATATACAGTTTAAAAATGGTTCCCATGTTAACAAATAAAAAAATATATAATCATAATTTATGCGAAATAATAAACCTATTCACAACATTTTTAGCTCTAAATTCTCTTAATATTCCACACACATCTATTTGCATAACTACATATATCGATTGAACTTGTCAGCAGATATTTTAATGAAACATATTAAATTAAAAATACTAATTAAGTTTTTCTTATAATTCAATTATCACAAATTATTTGGATTGTTTTGCAAATTTTCTCACATTTCCAAATGTTTCCAGGTTTTACAGTTGAGTGACAAGTTATATGGTTCCATTTACGTTCAGAGATAAAAAAAAAACATGTTTTTAATACATAATTAATACAACCGATTTATTTATGAACCATAAATGCTAATTGATTATTTAGTTTGGCAATTGTTTTGACAACATCCTGAAATATTATTTGTAGAGCAAAAATTGGGCACTCTGAAATATAGGTCTAGATTACAAAGAAAGCATTTCAGTTAGGAACAGGAGCTGCTGGGTTGGTTGGTTGGATCTTAGGTTGGATAGTGGAGTTTGTTGCTAAATCCATCTAAAGCGGGAAATATTTCTGAAAGCCCACCACCCTAAAGCCACCACTTAAAACATTCCCATTGGCGTTGTCTTCAGCCACATTTGTGACGAACCAGCCAACAAGAGCGGTGATTGGTGCAAAGCTATGACATGCACCTGAGCCACCAAACCACAACTGGATCCTACTAAAAAGTCATGCACAACCGCATCTAACATGAAGCCAAGGAACACCTGCGAGTTACATGCTCCGCTATGTGTGCAGGTGAGCAGTGACGTCATCAGCACAAACTCCAAACTTCTCAACTTCACTCAAAGTATCATATTGTGCATGATATTGTTGTTTTCCGATAAACACTTCATGGTCTTTCGATTGATGAAATAGGCCATGGCTTTTTCACGATGGTCACCTCTTTTACACCAAAATCCGTGCATTTATATATTTGATTGTTGTTCTTTTTTTGTTGTTGTTGTCATGTATCTGCAGATGATGTAAGTGTCTTGGAATTGGGGGAAAAAGTGGTTTCTGTGACGTCACTAGGGGGAAAACAAATGTGCACACCCTTATTATTTGCTGTTGGCGAATTCGGCGAGAATTTTTGACCTTCGATGCTGAGCAAAAGTTGAGAAGAAGAAGTAGAAGAAGAAGGAAAAAAAGGTTTGTCTTCTAAGAAAGGAAAAGTTGGAGTGTATAATTGCGAGGGGCATTTCGAGGTGCTAATTCTGGATAAAGGACATTGGAAATTTCGGTGGTGCCATCATCGAACAAGTACATTGAAGAATGTTCGCCTGGAGGTTTTCTTTAGTCACATGTTCTTCTCAAAGTAGATGATGACGTTGGAAAATTTCATCCATTAGTCATTGTTCAACACGAGTTTTGAAGTTTGTGCAACTCTTCGATTCTCACTATAAGAAAGACACTCCTCAAAGGATAGTGTGCACCACCTCCTACCTATACTCATCAACTTGGGATTACTTGAACAATGGATTAATCTATTGGACAACACTAGTTTGACTGTGCTGTAATTTACCCCATATATGCCCTTCATTTGGATGTCACCATTGGCAAGTGTTTTTTGTCATCAGAGAAGTGATCGATTCATCAAATCAAGACTTTGATAACTTTTTCCACTCCTATATGCTTCTAAAAACCACCAGGATACGCAGAAGGATATACGAGGTATGGTGAAAAACGTCACAGTGAATTTATATTTGTGGAACATATACAGAAAGTTAGAAAGTAGGTGGACGACTAAATAATTTTAATCTAGCTTTTGAAGAATTTATCACTGATTTAAAAACTGACAGTGAGTGATTTATTAACTTACTAATTATTCATGCTCACTGATACATTTCACAGCTGTATTTATATGCTAACAGTGTTCCAAAATAGGGTCACAATTAAATCACAGTGCGTAATCAAGACTAAAAAAAACAGCAAAGCAGAGAATTAGTTTTGTTAAAAAGGGAAAGAACAAATTTGGTTTCCACAAAACAAACAGAGCATAACCAAAGTATTTTTATGCGTGGAATTTTTTGTAGTTTTAATCTCTGAATGCGGTTTACGCTAGTGAATTGTTACAGTAAAATTACAGTGTTTCCCAGGTAAAAGTAAATGTTCTAAACACAATTTACTTAACGATTGTTAATATTCTATCATATTATCTGCTTATTACATTTTACAGTACTGTATATTTAAATAATAAGCTACTGATTTTGAAATTCTTTAACTATATTTAATGTTCCACTTGATGCTAATTTTTACACTTAATTCAATTAAGTCAAATATTACCCACCATAATTAGAAAACTTTCATTTTTAAAAATTTCCAGATTTGTAACCATGCATCCTGTTATAATATTATTACATGTAATTAATGTAATCCCATCAATTTTGCTATTAAGTACGTATTACAATTCAAATTAATTATTTTATCATTTTATTTGACACTTGCAACCTCTAAGTATTTAGCATTACTTTCTCTGCAATAACATTACCTAGTCTACTGAAAGGCCACGTTGACTATATAAGGGAATTTAGAGAAAATAACAATACATTAAAAAAAAAACATAAAGGGGAAATAAAAGTTAGTACATTCACCTAACAAGACAGCAATATCATTCACAAAACTTCTTGATTAAACACTCATGTATTTCTGTATATATGTACTTATATTTGTACATTTATTTTGTTTTTTTCTATGTTCTGTTCCTAATTTTCGGCGAAATTTTCATCAATACCAGCCATCATGACAGACAGAAATAACCCTTTCAAGGTGTGGAGCAAGGAAAGTCTCCCTCCAAAAGAATTCGTCAAAAAGTATTCTTTGCCGCAGGTCAGTCTGTCTTAACTTCTTTTAAGTTTCAGTTTCTTTAAAACAAAATGGAAAAAAAGACAACCCCTCCTCAGGGTTTAAAGCTTATCTTATGTTTTACGGGGTAAAAATTATATTGATTCACAAGGTCAAAGACTTGTTGCAGTTTTATCTTGTTTGCCGCTCTGAAAGGGAATGGATTTTTTCATTCAATCTCTCCATACATGGAGGCCATTTTATTTCCAACTTGAATTTCTCCAATTATAGGCTTAGTAGACTTGCTTATGTAAATTGCATTTTTGTCACACTTTTGTGGCATTAGCTTAGCATGCTACTAGGGAAATTGGATTTTTCGGTGTCGCATGAATGACAAATTATGAAACAGTGCTGCTTCCCACACAACATATTTATATTTTTCTAAAATATGGATTTTGTATGTCTGGTTATTTTCTGTAATCTCTAAAATTCCACCTTTCTATATACAGCATTAAAATATTCCCTATACTGCTATTCAAATGATGCATCCATTAGATAAATATTTTTGGGCTATATTTCATCATGATTTCATGCAGTGCATCCTGCAGAAATAAAAATGTGAAATTCCAGAGATTTCTGAGAGCACAGGTAGCAAGGTCATGGCAAAAATGCAGCAGATTTATGAACTTTCACAATGGCGTCGTTTAAGGCATTTAAGGGTAGTCCTACCCATACTAACAACCTACAAAACTACCTATTTTTATTCCCATTCAAGAGGAACGCAGCTATTAATAATAAGAGGGTGAACTTCAAGTAGGTAGCCAATCATCTAAGCCCACATAACTTGAAGGGGAACATAGGAAAGTGGTTATAAGGTTTATGGGAGTGTACACTATAACATTAAAGCTATAGAGAAACTCATTTATATTTGGTATGCCAATACAGGAATGACCTTGTAATTCATTTTCATGGTCATGAGGTACTAGTTTAACATCAAAAACTGATTCGGAAGCACGTTTCTGTCAACAAACACTTTTTACTTGACAAATATTGAAGTCGTACTTCAATTTAGTAATCAGCACATGCTGTGCAGTGAAGCTATTTGTTGAATGCAATATAAGGAAAGTTCATTAAACAAAATTCTTCTCTATCTTAAATTTCCTTATATGGATAAAATGTGCCGTTCATCAAATAAGTGTACAAGTATCACGTACTGTATTCATCAATAATCAGTAAGAAAGAATGTTAGTAACAACCCACACATAAGTGCACTGGCTAAGTAGCAGTCAAGGATATATAATATAATAGTACGTTATATAAAAGTATTTCAATTCAACAGCTGTGACATTAGACAAAACGTGCCTGATTTTATATATAACAATAAAGTAATAAATAATAATAATAAAAAGCATTAAACTAATTGTGATATTTATCTCTTGATGGTTGGTTGGTTTCAGGTGGCAAGAATTTTTGATGGTGGTGCAGATGATTTGAAATCTTTGGCTCAACTAGATCTAAGGCAACCATTCCTACTTTCCAAATCCTATTCTGCAATCAAAGTTCATGCTCGAAGTTTGCAAATTGACTGCAGGGGAAGTTATAGAGAAGTAGGACCCGCAGTTGTTATTCCAGAAGATTACACAGGTATGTGGTTGCTCTGGTGATTTTTAAAATGCATGTCCAATATTTCAAAGTAATTTTTTCTCCTTACATTTCATGTAGTATTTAACGACGTCTATATGCCTATACAGGATGTGTGTTTTAGTTTATGCTGGCTTGAGTAATAGATATGTTGATTGTATTTTCTGGTAGGATGGTTCACAATTATGAGTGAAGATGGCCGCAATCAAGCAGCTCAACATTATTCGAGTATAGAGCAAGTGGCAAATGCCAATATAAGGTTCTTCCTTGTACGAAATGATACTCCTGCATACAGGTTGAGCGACCTAAGAGGAAATGCTGGAAAGTTCGTCTACACCAAGACCACGGTGAGTGCATTTTAACTAAGACACAAACTTCATTTTCCCTCCAGGGTTTTCAAATAAGTACCTTCCTCAAAACAAAACAAAAAACAACAACAACAAAAACAAAAACCCCCAACAAGTATATAGGAATATAATTGAATAGTAAAACAATCTGTTATCCCTCCTCACAACTACAAAAATCCACTATTGGAGAACTTGTCATATATTTCCATATTTATTGATGGTTAATTTCTTTCACATAGGTAAAGGTTGGTCATGTGATGAAGCTGCTGGGTGTCTTCGAAGACATAACTTCCAGGCAGAATAAGCTAGCATCAAAATTGTTTGGTGCAAATGCCAACTCTTGCAAGTATGCCCAGTGTCTGAACTACAAAGGCGAGGTAAGTTTATCAAATTTGGGAATATTTACATCAACTTTCAGTGATAGGAAAAAAAAACCACTTGAAATAATAAATTTGTAAATAAAAGTGACAAGGTAAACCTCAAAAACCTATACAAAGTATAAAGTCGTGTACATGCAGCAACAATAATTATTTGGAGAAAAGTTGACCCCTTTTAACAACATTTTCTAAATGCGACACTCTAAAAAGTTTAAAATATCTCAACATTGACCAAATAAACTGTTGTTCCATGATTGAAAGCAACTAACATATATTTATCTAGGTTATGGCAAAGAGCGTTATTTTGTGTTTGCATATAGGCATGTACTTATTTCATAATAGAGTTTGTACAAAGTTCTATGTAGCTTATACAACTTGTGTTGTTAGTATTTTAAAAAATCTTGGAATGTACACCTACATACATAGTACTATAAACATAAACCCAACACTTGTAATAATATATGTGTGTTCATTACTTAACAATTCATAGCTTTCTTGCTATTTGAATAAACAAATAAATTAGTATCATTGTTACATAATGTCAATCACCATCATTAAATATTACGAAGAGATATTACCAATAAAAAAATAAATAATCATTTTTACCGTTGCTGAGTTTTCGGTTGCTGTACTTGTTTTAACTTTAATTGACGATTTGCAGCCTCATTGCCATATGGGGTACCTCGGTTCAATAAAATCCCCTTTGTATGTTTGTCCATGTAATGAACATTCATTCATTTGTTGTATTATTACTGACTTGTGGGAATTTTGTGCAAATTACAGGTGCTCTTTCTTCCATTCACTGCCCGCGGAATGTTTTACGCCACAGCCACAAAAGCCACCCGGTGCAGCAACCAGGTCTATTTGATGTCCCAAATACTGAAGTTTGCTAAGTTTCCACTCACTGTTAGGCTTGTATGTGGCTTCCTACCCAAAGTACCCTGTAATTTTACAGGTAAATAAACACTTATTATTATTATTATAAGATTGGGAAATCAGTAAACTTAGTTTAAAATTAAGGGAACAGTTTGTATTACACAAAAACAGGTATTCTGGGTTGCTGGTGTGAATACTTATGACACCAATGCATAGTAAGAAGTGATGGAAGATATGAAAATATGAATAATTTTTGAAATCATTTGGATACATCTGTAACTTTTGACAGCAACAGAAATTTCCCAGTATTCTTGTGTATAAATCAATATTAAAATGTGTCAAACATATGGTTAATGAAAGGAATTCTGCAAGCAGTGTATAAATATTGTACAAATGAACTAACTTTTTTTGAATGACAGGAGTTCTTCGGCTAACATGTGCTCGACGCGAGGACATCATTTTGGCGTGCACATTACTGAAAGAGCGTAATGTGATGTTGGAGATGGACATGAATTCAGGTTTCACCTTGTGCAAAGCTCTTGAAGTGGACCATTTTGTGCACAGCGACCTTCATCGAAGTGCCTTGGCCTTCTGCACCGACGAAGCCGAAATCTGGCGGCGTCAAATGAAAGTCATGCATTACGTATACCCGGAAACTTCCAAACTGAGGAAAAGTTCACGTCACTTACCACCTCCAACGCTAATAACAGCTAGCAAAAAAGAACAGGAACTATATTCATCTTCTCCATTCACAACAACAGCAACGGCACAATGTGCTCCACGTCCGATGGACCTAGTTGAAACTCAATCGGTGTGTATCTCCATGATTTTCGACGACCTGGATGAGGATGATGGCACCCTCAAGTCGAAAAAGGAAGAGAAGATTACAAAAACATTGGTGAAACCTGCCAAAAAAACTAAGTTCTGGTCCCTACAGCGTCTCAAGGAGCTGGTACAATCACAGAACGAAAATTACACTGTGCTCAGACCCAAGATGACCATTAACGATTTGGTGAATGATGGCAGTCAGAATGCCAACGATGAGTTCACAGTGACTGCAAAGCTTACTAAAGAAGTTGGCAAGACTTACACTAAATTCCCAGGATTTGATATTCCTGAACATGGTACATATCTGCTGTCTCGTGCTTCTATTCAGCCGATATACGATTCAATCAGTTGATAGCACTTCCTTCTCCACATAAGCTCAAACTTCCTGTACTGCTCACTACAATTACAATAACTTAATTTAAACATTTGTCAACATGTCCGATTGTTGTTTTGTTAATTTGTGGAAATATTGCAGAAAACCATTTTTCATACTATATACGTACAAACAATGCTAACATGAGCATTGTCATTTGCATGGTGTTTGTTGTCAAACCTGCCAATTAAGTCACATTACCGCGGTTGGTAAATGGAAATAAATGTAATTATAGACATACAGAAAGATTTCCGGTACACCTACGTCATATTTTGCAAACGAGCTGAATAATTTATTTAAGCGCATCATTTGCAAAATCAACTCCATGAACATGACGAACTTTTACAGAAACCTTACAAACAATATAATTACGAAGGGTCGACATATGAAAAAGTTGATTTGTTTCAGTCTGTTAATGAGTGGAATAAGGCGCAGATCATCATATAATAGCACTTACTGAAATAGACAGGATTTGAAAATGGTCATTTCCACAGGTGCCAGTTAAATTAGACTATTACCAATAACAACAATGTGTGAACAAACACTGTGCAATGAAACAGATCGATCGACCCAGAAATGCAATCGAGTATGTATAATGAAAAACAATACACAGTATAACACCGAGATCATTAGTAGTTACGTAACAGAAATCACTCATGACAACAAATGTGTGTTGCTTCCAAACAAATTTAAAAGCAAAGCCACCAAGAGTTTTCAAATATCTCTCAATTAAACATCTTGAGAAGTTTTAAAATATGTCAGTACTTCAGATGAGTTTGTTGTATGTCAAAAATTATGCTCGTATATATGAACTTGAAAACTTTCTATTTTGTCAATTCAATTTCTTTAGGAACTTAAGTTTTGGCACATGTCAAGGTGCAACATTAAACAAAATTAAATCTACTATTCAGCATTATCAATTATTGATACAAAAAATGCAGCAACTCTTGCCTATATTATAGTAGAAGGAAATCCTGAGAGCTTCAAATCTTGAAAGATTTACAAGAAATTTTACTGTCCAATTTTTATACGTACTGCACGAATTTATAAATACCTGCAATATTAAAAATGACCCATTGAAAACAAATTGTGAAACTACATTATTTTCAAGGGGTTGTACTGCAAACTAACACAAGAATTTCCACAGGAAAATAATTACTGGCCTGAGGGTCATATATGGCACTATGCGGACTTTTAAACCTGAGCTTGAGTTTGATGGAATAAAATATCGATTTAAAAATTGTGTGATCTGCAAGTAGGATTCAATTTTACCGATAGATATATGTAGAATGAAAAGTACAACAGTAATGTTGTTGAAAATTAATGTGCATGGACATGACATGCTAGGTGAAGCTCCAAAACTTGTGAATAAACTGAAATGCTGCAAATGGAATCGAAGCAAAATGAATATGAAATGGAATATGTATTTACATCGTTTGAACTCCAATCGATTATAAATGACATTCAATGCAATACTGTTGAAAAAGTTTCATGTATAGAGAAGAAACAAACACTTGCCTGAGAGAAATGACAGTAAACATTGTTGTCAACATTTGAACAATGACTAGAAACACCAAAGATTGTGAGAAATTGAATCCACTGAGAAAAATTTAGGAAGTTGAATGTAACATACAAGTGAACCATTCAATAGCTTAAATGTCATTATCAAAAAATAGTTACCAACACGAATTGAATTTTACCACGTGACAAATTTCACTGTCATCATGCGATAAGGATACAAGTTGTCAGGTGTTTTCTTCCCTCCCACAGGTCTCTGCAAATATCAGAATCACCACCTCTGTAATCCTGCATATGGCTTCCAACAAGTGTTTTCAGGAGCCCACAAATACATAAACAATATTAAACAAAAAACAGCCACAAACAATGCTAATAACTACAATGGTCTTGGGCAGTTTTGATTTGAAATTAATACACCTCCAAAGTTGCAGGTGCAAATGACACATCCTATGGACCAGTCCATCCTGTTGGTTCATTTCTTTGAAATAAATAGTCAAACATGGAAGGAGATGCAGCAAGTTGATACCAATTCCTTCTATATTGCACTTTCAACTTTGAAGTTTGCGGTTTGATTTGTTGTCAACTAGTTGGATTAATTTTGCTGAAGCAGAAGTTGTTCGAGTTCATCTGCGGATCGGATAAGAAAGGCAGCTGATTCTCTATAGCCGGCTATCAACTGTCTCACAGCAGATACTTCACTGGGGTTCAACGAGCACTTCATAACAGCTGATGGCTTCTTCATGCTCAGATCTGTTGGACCTTGGTATGAAAAAAAGTCAGGGATTTTCACAAAAAAAATCAGCCTCATTATAACACATATACAGTACATGTAAGCTATTTAAATTTCCAAATGAACAATAACTATATATATGGATGAACTGCACCTCACCATTGGATATGGCATTGTTAGAAGTAGTTTGATGTTGGCTTAATGGCCCGTTACTGGACATTGGTGTTGCCGAGCGATAGACCGCATGTCCATTGGCAGAAGAGGAACCGTTCCTTGCATATGTATTTGGCTGCCTGGGAGGTGTTGCACCTTGGTCCGCATGTTCTTTCTCCTATTACAAACAATTCATTATACATTATACATAGTGTTCAGATTTAGTGTGTAATTACTGCATGGTGCGCAGAGTTGGTGTTGACAGGATCAAGCCCAATTCTCATCCTCTTGGCATTGTTGGTCTCATTTTCACAAGCTGCAGCCAAAATTTGCTCTGCCATGGCTGATGTCAGGTGAGGTGGTGCTGGACGACACTAAAAATAAAGAAAATCGTTTTCAATTAAAGCCATGAGAATTCAAAAATTATAATTTGCAATTTAGGCTTCTCAGAAAAAGGAAGGATCTCTATGTGATGATTAACTTGCAAACATACATCACATATCCCTGATCACATACATAATACATTGGGCGACGTACGTAGACTGATTGATGGGAAAGAAGTTTTAATCAACTACAACATTAGATCAAATAAACTTATATGGAAAAACAAAATAATTTGATAACTATAGTTTAAAAATGGATAAGGGAGTATACTAGAAATCACCCAGCCAACAATTTTACCTTTCTATATAATTAATTAAAATATGCTTACAAGGTCCCAGCCATTTTGGTCTCTGGATCGTTTTGTCCGGCGACAAGATTTGAGGTAGGTTCGGATGCGTTTGCGAGCCCTCTCGGAAAATTCCGGAAATTGCCGAGAACAGGAGTCAATAATGGCTTGAATTTTCTCCTTGGGCTGCTTTGATATGGGCACCATTCGATCCAAATTCTCATCAACGAAGAGGCGAACAAACATCTGTTCAAAGAACCACAACATATCTTATCAACACTTTCAAAATATTACTTCCCAAATAACAAAATGTACATCCTTAAAATCAGTATCTTACAGATTATTTAGATCATTCACATTGATAGCTTAACAAACTGCATTCCCAAATATACAGTTTCACTTCCATCTAACAACTTCCATTTTATTACTATTATGCACAAATTGGCATGTTTAAATTTTCAGTGCATGCAGATACTAAATCCCTGAGGCTTTTTGAATATTGTATGTTGAAAACAATGCGATCAAATGCACGTGTTTAATCAATTTAGAGTTTCACTGAGCACTGTCATTTCAAATTCCATTTAAGTGGGCAGTTGTGCAAACAAGCTACGATTTCAATCTCCACTAATTATTAATGAAATCAAGAGTGTATATCGACAAACGTACATTGAAGGCTTTCAATCGCTCAGGATCGTATTTGTGAGGGTCAATTCGGTCATCATTCTCATCTTCATCATCTTCGTCTTCATCTTTGGCACCTCCAGAGAGGTCCTCAGGGGTGCCTGATGTCTCACGACTTGCCCTTCCATTGCAAACCACTTGAGGACGCCAACGAAACAAAGCATCACATGATGTTGCCATCTTCCTTTGCTGCATGGAAACAAATACTGCAGTCAAGCAAATATTTTCCATGTTAATATACAAGTCCTAAGTATAACCTTAATGAGCAATAATATAATTATGGGGTTACTATAAGTAGTCTACTGCAAAAACTACAATTACCAATCTAGATCAGACTATACTGAATAACAGTCTTTAAATAGCTCAAGGACGCATTTACAGCCAAATTTACAGTGAAAATCTTAAACATGATATGGAAAAGGTTACAGTCAAACAGCTACATTTTGTTTTGGAATCACACTATAATGTCAGTTAAGTTTTAGATTTGTGATTGTGAATTTTAAACTATTAAATTATGCATTACTTACACAATACAAAAAGCACAAAAATTTTGCGATTTAACATTTTATACTTTCTCCCTGAAGTTAAGAGTATAGGAAATGCATTAGCAACATAACCCCCATGAACGCTAAAAGGGGTGCAACTGATACATACTTCGGATAAGAGTTGTGTATCACATGACATTACTTTCCTATGGTACAAAGCATCAATTTGCACCTTATGTATAACATATGCCATTATGCAAACACAATACTGTTATAGTCTTCTGTGATTACAATGTTTACATAGATTTACGATATACATTTCAAATGTGATCTTACATTGCCAGCTTCATCGTAGGTGTGGTCAATGAGGCCTTTCATGTCCATGGACGAAGAGACCGAATGATGTTCTCTCAAGTCTCCATTGACCGCAGGTGGTGGAGGAAGTGTCCATGCAACAGCCACCATTTTCGAATTCGATGAGTTGCTGGCACCACTTGCAGATCCAGCAAGGGATGCAGGAGCAGTTGTTGCGTGGCCAGAAGAAGCAGCTGCAGCAGCTGCTGCAGCCATCGCTGCAGAACTGCGGGTATGGGCTCTGGTCACGTGACAATGAGATTCCGATTTGGACATGTCCAATGGACGGTCGTAAGCGTGGTCAGCATTCTGGTGGACCATGCTGGGGACAATGGGGTACAGTGCAGAACCCTCTTCTCCGGAAGGTGAATCCAAACCTTGCTCCATCAGTTCCTCTTCTTCCTCTGTGCATATCCCACCTAACGGGGGCAAATTACTACAATGCGCAGCTATCTACTATGTATTTGTGCGAAAACCCTGTAAAGTTGAATACCTTTCGCATTATAAGGACTCATTTCTTCATCAGCTGGTGGAGTACTGACTCCACCACTTGACTCGCTTCCTCCGTAAGATGTACTATCCTGCAAATAAAGCCCATATTTAATGTAATACATTACACCCACACACAAACATGATAGTGAACAAAAAATGTCTTAACTTAGTGCATACATGGTACTATATTAGAAATGCGTTTTTTAAAGCCTCATACAATTTGCTGATAATATTTGTGAGTGCTACTCTCTACCATGTTGAAAGAAAATACTAACTACCAGTATAACATGACAGATTTTCTTCATACTGTATATAAAAAGGGTATATTAGCTGTTTGGTGGATCAAATCTACGCCGTGTATTGTAGTTTTTGTGCTGAAGAACACTTGAGCAGCCAGCATGTAACTTTGTTATGTGCATTGTCAGGGAGGCTAGTAAAGTGCAGTTGCAAATGGATAGGGGCTACCCATCAATGCACTGTAACAAAGAAAACTTCTGGATGGCAGCTGCTTAATGATCCATATTTTGTTTTTTAAGTTAGATAAACTAACAGCTGAGATCTTTAGAAGAGTTTGAAAATTGTGCAATTATCATTGGTTTGTAATTAATGTACGCAGGATTCGTTTGAATGTCCATCTGTGAAAAAATACTTATAAATCAAACTATAAATCTATACGTTTCATTTGCATATTTATTCCTAAAATAAAAGTTATATGACTGTAATAAAATAAAAAGACAACTGGATTTTGAACTGTTCATTAGTAATATAGTTCCTCTTCGGTTCAACCAGGCACAAATTTGCACTCGGAGTAAATCGAATCGCAAGATCAATACTGTGATCAATTGGCTGATTGAGGCAGGAGAATGTTCGATTTTATGCAATTTCTGTAGCAAATTAGAGCCATATATTGCAGCAAGCACATGCACAACAAGCAACTAATGCATTTATTGCGCAAAAAAGTATTATGACTATGTTAAATTTGTGCCAACAATTTTTTTGAAAGTACAAAACCAGATTTTAAAAAATTCAGCACAGCTCTGAAACTTTTTGAAAAGAGAACCATTTTCATGATTACATCCTTTCATTTGGTACAATATATCGAAATGAGTTATATTTATAAGCAAAAACTAAGTTACTACTGACATTTCTGCAGTTGGACATTATATAAGATATTTGGTAACACGGATTGCATGCATTTCCATCCAAAGTTCAGGGTTCCATCTGCCCAATCAAGTTTATAGCCTTGGTGCAATTTTACAAAACTCTTGCAATGAACAAGAAACTACATTTCTTTTGCCTGCACATATATTGCAAAACACTCCAAAGTTATACAAAACGCACAACAACAAAAACAGTTCACTGAAGTAGTTTCCAATGTAGTTTTGAAGTTTACTTGGTTCGCAGTTTGCACACTTGTGCCATAAGCTGCTCCAGCTAGAGCACAAGCAATCCCTGGAAGCATTTGTGGCGCATACAACTCAACAAACTGGAAAGCAAGCAGCAGCGATCGATGCATCCCAGGGGTCGTGAAAGACAGGGCCAACCTAGGCTTCAAGAACACCCTCTGTCCTATTGCACCACCCAAAATCTCCCCCACTACCCCCATGTCCCCAGAACGGTATACTACTCATCCCATCATCCCCTGCGGCTGAAAAGTGCCAGAACGCCACTGACAGTGCACTCGTTGTTCGTTGGATGGAAAAGGAAAATGGGGGGTTATGGGGGGGGGGGGAATGTATGAGAGTAGGAGTAGGAGTGAGAGTAGGAGTAGGAGTGGGAGTAGGAGTAGAAGAAGGGGCCAACTGCAGAGCACAGTTTGCCGCCTTCGCAAATCGATCGGGCTGTTATCATGGCAACGGCCCCATTGCTTGGTATAGTGCTGGTGTAGGAATTGGAAGGAGTAGGAGTAGGAGTTGGAGTAGAGGAACACAATCCTAAGGCCTAGTGCCCTGGACACCACTAAGGATGAGGAGGAGGAGGAGGAGGAAAAGGAGGAGGTGGTGGTAAAAATGTTTGTTCCAAACAATCTCCTCTTCCCTTGTCCTCCTACTTCCTGCCACCAGATGCAAGATTAACAGGTAAAATTGGCAGGCAACATGTGCAAGTTGTGCTGTTTTCCATAACACCTGTTGGTTGCTGCGATCGATTGTCAACCGTCTGTGTGTATATAGGGTAGAAACTGTGTGGAGCAAGGACGACAGGATATTGTAGCACATTTTTATGGATCCACCACCCCGCCATAATGTTTCATCTTTCGTACCATATATTTTCCACATATGCTATACATGGAGCCACAAACCATAAATAGTAGTCGGGTTGACATTGAATTGGAATTTCCATACATTCAAGTTCTTTCCTACAAACATTTTCCTTGGATGCACATCTAAATAATATATTTACTATTACTTCAATTTCCGTTTGTTCATAAATATTAAAGTTAATAATTAATTGTCAATATAAATATGCATAACTGCAAACTTACATATGAATTTATGTACAATGTAATTTTATATTTGCAATTTTCGAATTCCATAATCTGAAAATAAATAAGCCTACTGCACTGTGCAATGTTCAACACAGCTGAATTTGTTGAAATGAAAACAATGTTCTTAAAAGTGCTGTATACATATATACAGTTACTTCTCTATTTAATTTAACTTTATAGCCTATGTGCATTAACCTCATGTGTATTTTCAAAATTTAATTACAAAACAGCCATAATTAAATTAAGAAAAGTAACATCAAGTTGCAGTTGAATTAACACAGATTTCAGCATAGTCTTATGAATGGCTGCAATTGTAAAATATGTACAGCACGATTACAGTTCGCAGATGCCAAGCAGGAGACATATGGGATTGGGAGCGATTTGGAGGGGAAAAAGGAAAAGTGGTCGCCATGGCAGCACCTCTCTAATGCACCAATACAGCAGTACTGACTGCACTGGGCTAGTCCTAAAACACTGTCAACAAAATCGATGATGAGTCCTATATGCAACCTCCTATATTCCCCCTTCTTCAACATTTCAAGAAAAAGAAACTACCTTTCAAAAGCAAATTGCACGTGACCACAATCATCAAATTATTTCCGCATTAAAAGTTTAGCCCAAAATTCACTTTCTAATAAAAGCAAAACTTGCTCTTCATTTAACAGCTGCATAATAAACCTCACAATTATTATTATTCCTCATAAATGATAATTAATTAATAATTACAGATAATCATGTTACTCCATATTTTCTACACTATCCGCAAGCAGTGGCATATGATATATAGGAGTGCATGAATTCGATAACTTTTCCATGCATTTGCTCCAGGCTTGGACTAACATGCTCCAGGCAACAAAACTTATTCAACATATGTAAAAAAAAAAAAACAGCGGTGGCGCTTCGATCGACAGCCTTATAGTAAAGCGCAGTCGCTCGCAGCGCCACCTATATTTTTTGGACATAAATTCATTAAAATGGACTTGATCCAACATGAATAAACACATCCTTATCTAAATTAAATTACATTACATTGTTTTCTGGAATGTGCCCTATACTTGTCTTTTTTTAAAGCAATTTTTCTAATTTCCTACGGGGATTTGCAAAATTTGTTACGAGAAATTTGTGCACTTGCACCTTTATGCTGCAGGCTTATTTGACTTGTGAATACTATATATGAAAGAGAAAAAATAATAGGTGCAATGCGGAATACAATTTACTCCAAATGCAGGTTTTACATTCTCAACAAAAAATATTATAGCATTAGGCACACAGGTGGGTCCTTGTTTTAGAAGTTAAAGTTAATTACAGCATTCGTTTGGGAAAATCAATTCGGCTAGTTTATCCATTTATCCATTTATATATCCAAATACTACTGTTAAACAGAGTGATCCTATTACTGTCATGTTACTTAGTTATTCAATTGTCATGTCGTTATTAATGATTTTATCGCCATTACCGTTTTATTCTCATGCTTGTGATATACAATGCAAACAAATTAGCCAATTGTGCTTTCTTGACTGAAAAACAGACGCTCTAACAACAAACAGGGTCCACTTTACTGTATTTACCACCACCAAGTAGTGTTTTATTGATTTTGAAATGAAATGAACAGTTGAAATTTACCGATAAAGTTAGACAATGTGTATAGAATTTACTGGTAAACACAGAAAGTCTACACATTCAACAAAATATATAAACTCGTATAATGATCCATTTCAGTTGTACAAGGCATTGATTGAGTAGGTAAATACATTTCTGAAAATGCAACTTTTGTATATATAGCTACACAATACAGCTCAACTTTTTATTCAAGATAGCCATTCAAAATGCTAATTGAAAATTGAAATTTCCACACTGTAATTTTGTTTCATTTTACCTTTCAAGACATAAATTGATGTATGCATGCACATTGAAAACAGCTTCCTTTTGACTTCTGAAAAACTTCCATTTGTATGTGTATTTATAAAATGCATTTATTGTAGGGGCTATGCTATATTCATTAAAAAATACATTAATCAAAAACCATCCATACTTTCTTTTGGAATACCTTGGGAATGGGTGCTTATTAAAATCTATGGGAATAATTTTTTTAACAATATTGTTAGGAATAACTTTTAAACTCTGATTATGTTTTCTCTGCAAGGGTAACTTATATAAAGGGCAGCTTTGGCAGAGAAGACAGGAAATTGAAGCAGATTTCATGCGAAGGAGGGTGATGAAGGTACCCTATAGCTATCTATAGTTAGTTGTTGGTCCGGGGAGAAATGGGATCGAATGGGCGCCATGGTCCCCATGACTACGGTCCTGCCCCCCTATGCCCAGGCCATGTTTCACCCTCACCATCACTACCCAAACATTGGATACACCTACACGTTGTATATGGCGAGTGGAAATGGCATCGATTTTGGGGCGCACCCCGGTGTCTCTATGCTCAAACTGGCTTGAAAGCATCTCAACAATAACCTGGAGTCAACAACTGCAGTAACAACACAGTATATATCTTTCTCCAATTAAATTATCGCTTGCAAATTAACGTATTCATCTGGAAAACGAGATCTTTTTCATTCCAGCATATATACACGGGTAACCTATACAAATTAAATGACAGCAATAATAATATGAACACCTGCAGGCTATATCCATTTCAAACGAAATTCATATGGCAACCTATGCAGATATATTCCCAAATTATAATAATACAGTAGGCCTAATAACAATGCTTGACAATTTATATTTTGTCCATGTGAAATCTACAATAAGTGGAGTGACTCACTATAATAAAAATGCCACTCCAGATTGAGTTTGAAAATAAAAACTTCTATGTGCATCGATATTCAATAAATTTCTACTTAAATTATAGATATATACCTAACTATTTTCGATGGTCATCACACATGTTAAATAATGCAGAGAAGACAAATAAAACATGCAGTGCTTAAAATAACGTAGAATCTGACTAGATTTGCCACTTGAGGATAATTATAAATGTATTATTGAAGAGAATCCACTGCTTTAATGTAAATACTTTTAAAAAGTGAAAATATCCATTTCCAGTTATATAATAATGTCAGTTTAATTAAAGTGTGCAGTCACATTATTACGTTTTAATGATGTCCGAAATTTGTCCTAGATGTTAATTTGACATTGGCGATTTCAGTATTGATTTGCATACAGTATATAATGTAACTTACTCCGAATTACAGTAGCACATGAGAGGAAAAATTTGGACACTTCTAATTGCATTTTTCATCTCATGTCTGTCAACGAAGATCACTCCTGTGATATTGTTATGGGCGTTGTTGCTACCACCATTATACAAGTGTACACACCCAATGGTTGCAGGTATATCCTACTTTATCAAAGTGTCCACCCACCCCCCCCCTCCCCATGCCTGTTTACTACATTTTGACATGCGGAAACTTCACCAGTACTATATAACACGTCCATGACGTCACATCAGGGTGTCGCTGTCAATTGCAAAACACAATTCTCGCAATCACGATATTAATAAATCCTACAATGACCGTTTCAGTTACAAGTCACGCGGTTACTAACACTGTCAATTAGTTAAATAACGCCTGCCATTTCATTTCCAGAACCACGATTTTGAAACAAATCCCCATCCGTCAAATATGAAAATTAAAACAAAAACACTAATCACACCTCAGTATATTTCATCCATGAACACATTTAAAATTCAATACCAAAGATCAGATTATATTGAAGTCCATTAGAGCTTGAACTAAATTGTAAAAAAGTGCAAATAATTATAGTATTTATATTTATTTTCTTTTTATAGAGACAAACTCTATATAATAACAGGAAACACACTCTTTAAGTGGAAGTACCCATGCATTTCCATGCCAACAATAAAAAGGCATTTAGTGACAAGTTCAAGTAATTTAGATTCACATAAATGTGTCCACGAAACTCATAATGGAAATAATAAGAAGGAATATATTAGTAATGATAATAAAAATAGTAGGCCCACTTCGAAAAAATTCAAAACAAATATCATTGCCAATAACACCTTTGTCAAAAAATTCTCCAACTGTTGGACAAGTCCAAGGTAAGAGACTACAAACACATGCATATAGGGGATAGGTTAGAAACTACATACATCATGACTGCGAGGTGCTGACGTCAAAGTGTCACTTGCCACTTTGGGCGAGCTTTTTCGCGAAGTACCACCTTTCGGGCCCATTCCTTTTCAAGATCTGCTCAATCTGCTACCGTCCATTAGGTCCATTGTCAATTGAAACACAGAGAAGCCAACGAGAGACATCTGCTAGTGCCAACGCCTGCACCGGCCTGGACCACCTTTCAGCCCCGAACTCCGCAGCACGCTGCTCAAGAAGCCACACTCCGGCTTTGGCTCCTCATCGATTTTCGATGTGGCCAACGTTACTATGCCCTGTTTTTTTGGAGGCCAGCAAATATTCTATAACTACACATGCAGTGTGCAAAACTGCAACGTCTTTGTGGGAAGTCTGTGATGGCAAATATGCAGCTAACTAGCATTCAAAAAGAGCACCACTGTGCGCGCTCCGAACCAACTCGGCAAATGCTCCGAACGCACCCTGTGCTCCGAGTTAGGCTACTGAGCATGCGTGGGAGTAAAGTGTGAGCGAAACTGGGCAAACAGAAAGGCAGACACAGAGTGTTGGATGTTGGGTAGGGTGGGGTGGGGAGGGGGGGGGGATTGGTTGGCTGGGTTGTGGGCGGGTTATCAAGGGAGGAAAACACATAATAGTAGTACCACCAGTGCTCCACTTCCACCTCCACCTCAACTTCCACCTCTACTTTCACTTCCATCAAGGGTTAGAGCTACACTGCAGCGCCCTCTATATCCCCTCTCTTCTCCTGAGGGTTTCAACGTTGCTGCGATCGAACACAGTGCAAGAAAATGGGGCCAGACCCCTTTCTCTCTTTTCTCTCTCGCTCTCTCCCTTTTCAAACCATCTTTCACATGATAAAAATAATCCATCTCCGTTTTCTTCATCCTTTTTATCGCCTGCTTCTGACGTCACTCTCGCAGCCCCTGCAACCAATGCAACTAACAGATCCTTGATAAATGATCCCATGGTAAAACCAGTGCATAGACGTTGTTATAATGAGATTGTGTTAATCCACAGAATCCTTCCCTCGCAGAAATTTAATTCGAAATATAAAAATTCCGCACTTATTATTTACAAACTAATTAAACAATTAGCAGTGAGTGAAGTATACAGTGAAGTACAATAAATATGCAAAATAAAAACCTGAAAAATGAGTTTTTGACCTTTCATTGACCCGTTAAAAGTTTGTTATTGTACAATTTTCGATGAACTTGCAATAAAATCGCGAATAGAGCGATTTCTGATGAGTATGTTTGACACATTTCTGGGAAACTGGACAATTTACAATATCCAATTGCAGCATATTTTTTTCCACTGGTGCGAAATGCTGTGCAGATGGAATTATATTACACTTTATATTAATAGTATCTGTTCGGGGACATTTACTATGATATATAATAATGTTATTCCATTAAATCTAAAACCAATCTGTTGGGTGAAAACAAACATAATGGATGTAACTACTCAAACTATTAGATAAAGTCTGAAGCAGCATGCAGATATTATGCAATTCAACACTGTTCATATTCCACAAAAACAGTTTCAAAGTTTCAAATGAGAAGGGAAAAAATTGAGCTGCAGTAATTTTATTAGCTGGGAATTGTCTAGCTCCCAGAGGGTTTTGCACTTTAAAGAAAATTCCCAATAAAATCACACAATCCTTCTAAGTATGAAGGCTTGTATTAGTTGGTGCTGCAGCAAGAGAAGGGAAAAGGATGAAGGGCAGGCAGGCAGACCAAGTTTTGGAGAATGACAGGTGAGGGAGAAAGACCATCGATCGTTGGCGTGTTGGACATGGGGGCAATATAGGGGGTCTGTCTAAGCGAAGACCCCTTTTTGGAGCACCCTTCAAGCCGACTTTCTTTCCTGACTCAAATCTCCTGCCGCAAGTTGCCATGGCAACCATGGTCCCATACATGCGCTATGGCTTCCATCAGTCACAGCCTGGTGAGCAACATCCATGCATTTGCCGAAGACTTACAGTTGCAAAACATTACTAAAAACCGACTCAACTCGTATTCAATTCATTACTGCAACGTACAGTATACGAGTGCAGTAATATTATACTCTATAGCCTCACAAAAGTCCTTTCAAATTGCCATTTTCTTCATATGGGATAGATATACAGTATGCACAGTTGGGTAATGCAAAAAAAAGCCCCCATTTTCTCTCATATAAGAAACCCATATTTTTCGGATTTATAACTTAATGCATTGAATGCATGGTCGATTTTCCGATGAAATTCTTCAAATGAGATCCGAGGTAATGCAGAAAGCATTCGTGCAAGAAAGCCGAGCCCCCAACACACCCCACTTAGATTATAATCCCGGCTGCCACCAGAGGGCGCCATTCACCATAGAAGCAACCACCGGGTTCGACGAATTCTCACAACAATTATTGCCAAAACAACAATATTTTCAATTGAATTATGTTGGGTGTCCAAATTAGAATTTTAAATACAATTCCTCTGCATTTAGCCTTATATACTGTGACAATCTCAACCAAAATTTGTACATCACTCATTTTGATATTGATTTTGAAAGTTGTAGGCCCTAACTTTCATAATCATGCATTCAACTAAATTCCCACAATTTCATTGATTTTACTCCCATGCAAATAATTCACCATTTTCAGCCTTTGATACCTTTTTCATTCCCATATAATCATTTTCATGCAGTAATCGGATTTCAGAGGATCCATAAATTATTTCACAAAGTATATATTTTGTCCATATAGACAGAATTCGGATTACATACGCAATAATCCTATATGGTATCAGCTCTAATACCAAATTGCAATATGTCCCATGCATATTCCAGGAACTCAATTATATTTGCCAACCGCCAAAACACATAAACTAATGTATCAACCCAACCATGGAATTATATTTAAATATGTACCTATAGTAAGGTGTTTGGACTTACCTTACGAGGACTGTTGAGCTGTTGCTTCAAAAATGAAGTTGTGAAAGGAACATTGAAGTCGACAGCAGTTGTACGTTGAGATGATGCATGAGCAGAGCATGTGTTCACACTTTGGTCTGGTTCCTGGTGTGAACTTGGTGCACTTGGTGAACAAGAGTTGCTCCCGCTGTTGTTCGAGTCACAATCTGCAGCTGATAGTCTTTCTGGTTCAGTTTGGCATTGCAGATGCATTCGTTTTTGGCATTCCATACATTGCATGAGAAACTTGGTCACTGCTTCCCTTGGTAGAAATGCATACCTTTCAGATATCTGGTCATTGAAAAGTTTTGTATAAATTAACTAACTATATAAAACAACCATTTAAAATTGTACTATATTCTGTATCATATATGTACCGCTTTATAGGTCCTCTTTTGACCTGCATGTTTCCCACCACGACTTTCTATCTCTACATGAACATTATAAATGATGTCAAAGAAATTCTCCACAACTGCCACCTTCTTAAAAACAGTTTCTTCACTTCCATCCAAGCTCTGAAAAATACATACAATAAAAGATTCATTGCTGTACACCTATTTCACGTACCCTACCTACACTGAAAACCATAGCAATTTCCCTTGGAAAAAAATCTGATCATTTGCACAACTCGCCACATGTATAATTAAAACATTGATTAAACCCTTGTTCCACTATGTATATAGACATCTTTCATCATGCCAATAAAGTTTAACATTACATAAGGTGTGCTTTATTTATATATCGTTTCCTTCCAAGATGTTATAATACCAAGGAACTCAACTGCAATTAATACCCAGGCATGATCAACAAATATTCAATTATTATTATACATTGACTTTCTAGACAGAGATCTTATAGAAATCAATTCTAGTTGTTAAATTTTGAAATTGTTGCTATAGATACCTATAATATATAGAAGACCTGAGTTAGTGATTACAGGACAATACAATGTATAGAAGACACACAGCAAGGTGAATCGATACATGTCTGAAATTCAGCTTTCTTCGAAGTTTTTCTATACATGTAGCACGCAGTCTTTAACCGAGCGATCGAAATCACAAATGAAGATGTGCAGCATCCTTAGAAAAGCACACACACAACCATGCAAGATATTATCAAGAAACAAGTTTGAAGGTTAACAAAAATACCGTCATGGTTACCAGTTGCTTTTAATTCCCAGAAAATGGCATGAGAGCACACAAAGAATTGGGAAAAATAGCTACAAAATGAATACAAGTCTAACAGTAAACCATTACCAAGAGTATTATACTATATAGTTCTTAGCTAGCTACTCGAATATACCCACATTCAAGTAACTTGATGCTTCATGGGGGCAACACACATATAAGGACCAAACCATCATCATCAATTATGCCGTGACGTCATCAAAGTACCATGGAAACTACTATGGGATTGTTATATGAATATGTTATAAAAATGGAGTTTAGTCTGTACAATACCAATGAGCTCATGTCAAAATAGATTAGACCGAAGAATTCTCCCACTAAAAAAAGTTAGGCAACATGCAGTCCCAATATCGTATCATGCAATAAAAATTCTTTAAAAAATGTAATACATTTCAGAAAGTAATTTCAACTTTCTATTTCGGAAGTAGCAGAAATTAATGTCGCTTTCTAACCATTTTTTTTATCAGTTGCACCTTAGGGATGGTTGCCCTGGAAATGCAATGTTATTGCAGTAACAAGGAATTTCTATTGAGAACGTTGCAGTACGAACATTACAAAGAATAGTGTGCATCCCGTTATTTATTTCCACTGGATGCCACCACTCTCATGATGTCACCAAGAATTTGTTTTAGACTATAATGGGAAACAAATTGAATATTTCTTGCTAGGGCATGCAAACATATGGAGGGGGTAATAACTCGCTCTTTCCCTACGAGTTATGAGCAAAAAGCTTGTATAACATATGCATATCATTCATTCAGGTAAGGCTTATCAAAAATTGCAGGAATCAACCTGAAAACCTGGGATACGAAAATGTATTACAAAAAGAGCGAGGGCCTGAACGTCGCTCTCGGCTGCATCGATCCGAGTCTCTCTCGGAAAACAAAATCTTTATTTTGATCATATAAAAAAATGTATGACAACGAACACGCGTGCACCGCTTTTCAAAACTTGTCACCAGACATACCTTGATCTGCGAACAGGGTACCATGAGCGCTTGTTTTTCTCCTACTCTGAATCCCTTTGCTTTCACCCAGAACCGAAACTTAGAGTTTTCCGTCCCGTTCGCGATCGCATCGTCCGCCCGCAACATGTTCACTATTCGCCCGTACTTCTTACGGGTCACCGTCTTCGTTTTACCGCTATCACCGTACGTCATCATGGCCCACGTTTGAAACTGCTCGTACATATCGCACCGCGCCGCCGTCGCTGTTCGACCGCTTTCCCGCTTTGCCGCGGCTTTCGCCGCGGCCCGAGTTCGCGTCGCTCGCGGCATACCGACATGCCGCTTCCTATCGCACCTGGACGCCGCATCGGCGCAATCCATCGCTGCCGCTACCTGTCGGGAACCTGTCGGGACCCTGTCGGGGCCCTGTCGGCGTACACAACGGATGACGGGACAGGAGAGCAGTGTTGCACTGGGTGCCTGAACTGGTAGTGGGACGTTTCAGTTGCCCGGGCTGTTGGCGCAGTGGCAGCCCAGCCACAGATAATGATGAGGGGGCGAGCTATACTATAGGGGTGTTAGGTGGGAGTTTCTTTGCCCCCCCCCCCCACCTCCTCCCACCAACCCACCCCTCTCCTCTTGGCATGATCCCTCGGCATAGCAGCTCGATGCGGCCAATGACACTGTGGGACAAGCTGCCACCACTGCCACCAACCTGCCACGTCCCGTATATTAGCGTGTGTCGGGGGCGTGGTCTCCCTCCACATACGGGATGGTTTCAATCTTGTCCTACTTGTACCTCCAATTGTACATTATATGCATTCATAATAATATTCTTCCATGGCATCTTAATTAGACGGTTACAGTGCATGCAATCTGCATGTATGTATTGTCCCCAGTGCCCTGTTAATCCACTTCTATACATACTATAAATGCATACGTTACTATAGAAATTGATTCACACTTGATAATCTTGGTCCAGTAGTAGTACACGTGCACTTTCATTTTTCATCCCCTCATTACAACATCAACTACCACACAAAGTGCAATAAAAATTGCCATGTAAACAATGGAGTCGGCCGAATTTATTCCAGGAATATAGCATCCTTTAACAGGTAAATTTGTGAACTGCTTCCATAAAATAGATTATACAATGCATAGTAGGATTTAGGTTTATAGTGCTAATGCCCCTGGTGGCCTCATCCTTCAACTCATCCGATGACCGACCTTGCAGGGATTTCAATGAGGGTTTTACAAAGTTTTATTCACACCGTCCGGATAAAATGATGAAAAGTTGGCAAAGAAGTTTTAGTAGCTCCACCTGGTGGAGGTTTTTATCCGCTTGTTAAACAAAGGAAAGTGGGCGTGTCCCACTATCCCTTTACTCTGGTCACACTAATTGAGCGGGAAATTCGGCGAAATGTTATTTCCCCACGTTCCACATGCACATCATTTGCAATTGGATGGTTGCATGCAAGGAGGTTGCATGTGGATGCAAATCGATATCGTCTAGTACAAGAACACAGTTTCGCCAGTACCTTGTATACAAGGTGAACAAAGGCCCAGTATTTTTGTTCAATTTACAGTTACATGCAGTGCCGTCTTGTGGCGCGGTTTGGTACTGCGAATAGGTGCATCACTGAGGTTCATTTTCAAATTTGTCAAAATACTGAATCCCACTTCACCGCTTTCATTTATATATTTATAGTTAATTCCTCATTTAAATTATGCAAATAATCTCAAAATAATTTACCCTAATATAAAAACAACTTGATGGTTAACATTAAAAAAATTATTGATTTATTTAATTGTAGAATAAACAATAGTGTAAATTTTCCCAAATTCGGTTTGATATAGTACGTATTACACTTGTGTAAAATTTAATTGTTAATTATTGCCATAAAGTGGCAGAATATTTTACCACATTGTATACTGTCAACCGGGGTGACTTTGCCCACTTTTCATTTTAATAACTGTACCACGTCCTTAAAAAAAATCATAAAATTTTGTTTGAAGCGCAAAAAGACGAGTCTTAACTTTGTCTATCTACAAGAAGTCAAAGATTTTGTATATAATGTTTAGTTTAAAAGTTTTAAAAAAAAACCCCTACTGGGCAATGTTACCCCAGGGGGGTTGGGACTTTGCCCAGGAACCGTAAAACACCGATTGCGCGTTAAATAAGCGTTTTATCGAAACATTAGCGTGAACCTAAATTGTTGGGATGCTCGAATTACATATTATAATCAACTTTTCACAATTTTCATAATCTACGGTCAGGTTTATTAACAGACTTTGTCGAAATTTTCATGTTCGTCGATCAGGTAAGTGACGTTAATAAACGTGATAAACGTTTCCGAAAATTTCGCAAAATAAACTATAATATGTAATTCGAGTATTCAAACAATTTAGGTTCACGCTAAGGTTCCGATAAAATGCTTAGTTAACGCGCTATCAGCGTATTACGTTTTTTTTTTTGTCAGCTAGCTTTGCCCAGGGAATGGCATCACTGCCTGAAACATATGTATGGTTCATTTGCCCGCATTCACTCTCTTAAAAAGCCAGATTTTAAGGGGGGATGTGAACAAACTTGGCTTATGCTACAGATGTAAAAATTTCATACTTGGAAGCAGCATACCTTTGATTTTAAAAATCAAGTGTGACTTTACTCATCTGTGATCCTACAGCATAAAGAAGTAATTATAGGCTATGTTTAGAGTGAATTTGTCCACTTTATTTGAAATAGACAAAAACTGGAAATTTTACACAGAAAATTATAATCCATTAACAATAAAATTAAATGTAAGCACTGTTTACTGAATTTTCCAGAACCTTATACAATCTGGGAATTGTAGTTCTCCTCGGCGAAGCAATGTAGGTTCAGGTAACACAGCAATAATTTGTTGAAATGTAATTTCAATAAAACGTTCAACTGGTGCAAATATAAACTTGTTATTCTGTCCGGGTTTTAAAACACTAACATCAATTTCATCCGCTTCTCTTACATTTTTAATACATGCAACATTATACCTAACAACTTTCTTTGTCACAAACTGAATAACAAATTGGCTTTGCATTACGTCAATAAATTTTTGAGGCTTTGGGTAAGGTGCTTCATCCCCTTGGTTATCATCAGTGACATCAGAATCCTGGGATATGGCAGTACTGTTGGTATCGGAGTTGTAGTTTTCTGAAATATCAGTTGCTACACCAGATTGTGTATCTAGAGCTATTGCCCAAATGAAATTTTTCGGATGTCACAGATTTTCCTGGAATCAGGCTAACTTTCTTGCATTTCCTAATGTCTTCCCCAAGTGCTTTTACCAGTTCTGCATTGCTGTAGGTATTCCAGTAGAGTGTGGCTCACATTCCCTCTGTCTTCATTCGGGTCCATGTTTACTAGACCGAGATTACAAGGTGATTTGGATAGAATCTTGTTGCGATCCAGTGGAACAATGCCACACGCACGAAACCCAGCTACATCATTTGCATTGCCATTCTTTGACATTTCTTTCATCAGCTGGTTTAACATACAAGAAAACGTGGACTTCTGAAGGCTACAGCTGGATGGATTTTCCAGTCTGTATTTCTCTAATAACATGCGCCAAGCTTTCTTCATCGGGGCAAAAAATGATACATCGAGAGGTTGACACATATGAGTAGAAATTTTTGGTAAAAATACAAAATGAATGTCCCATTTCTTGCACTGGTCTATGACAACAGCTGACAGATGTGACGATAAGTTATCTCCAATTATTAGCTTGGGTCCTTGTTTTCTCCTTGCCCATGGAACTGCAATGGCATCAAACCACTGTTGAAAATTTGCTCCATCGAACCATCCACTTTTGCTTATCCCATACCGTGTTCCCTTCGGACCTCCTTTAATAATAGGTTACCGGTAATGTTAATTACCAACTATTAAACTGAATAATAACCTTGTTGTTAGCAATTCATACCTTCAATCCAAGTTGACCATATGTTTTCTGCCTTGTATACCACATAACATGGCAGCATTGTGAAGGTTCGGAGTTAGAGTATTGACTGCACAACAAGCTTTAACGCCATCTTGGTTTATTCATTCTGACAGTCAAAACGATCAAACGATAATATCGATATAAACGATACAATGATAACTC